>CM023608.1:2191659-2356659 GCA_013358685.1 Antennarius maculatus | reverse complement strand
CTGCGAGAGTTGTATTTTTTTCATTTATAGCGGCTGTCATTCTGGCCGATCCTTCAGCATACAAATCCATTATTTCCCCCGGAAAACTCATAATTCATAAGCTCATTACAGAGAGTGTGAATTAAGGAGTCTGTGTGCCTCCTTTGTGCAATTTCCTGATCAGGAGTGGCCTACTTTTGAAAGTCAAGAGCAGCTTCAAAAGCATTTTATTCTTTCAACTTCTGGAAATTCTTTCACTGACTTTGAAAGGATTCTGTTTGTCCTTGTATGATGCACAGTCCAGACCACACACTGAATGCGCTAGAGTTTTCTGCACACTCCGGCTTGATATTATTCGTCACACTCCAGCTCTGTTTGACTCGGCCTTCTCCAGAGTCCTGACTGCCACCGCAGGGGTGACATTTGATCGTCCCTCTGCGGCAGCTGGCCTCCTGAAAGGAGATGCTGACTGTTGTAGTGCTGCCAGTAGGGGGCAGAGGTGATCCATATTTCATGACCGTGTACTTTAATACCTCCTATCTAATTTGGCACAGGAGGGAGAATGCCTTTAGGCTCTACTGCCTCTGTAGGCCCAGATACTGTACATCAGGGAAGGTCTGCCGCTCCAAGGTCAGCCGTCTGAGGTCCGGCAGTGCCCGCAGTTCCTCTCCTCTTCCAATGATGTGTCGCCGGACTAATTGGCTACGGGGGGCTTCTGCAGCACAGAAAATGAAACTGAAGCGACATGACATCGCCTCTGGACTCTCTGAAATGCAGCTTTTTATAAAGTCCCATATGGCAAGTGGCTGTTTGAGTGTAGCTCTCAATATCCTGTTTCATCAGCCTTGTCTGTCTGTTGTTGGCCGAGATGTAATGTGTTGACAAAGTGCACCTGAACACACCCTATCCAATCATAGCCATGATGTCGACAGCAAGATTTCTTCATGGATGCTGGTTTCAACTCTCCTGTGTTCGCTGATTTATGTTACAAAATCTATCAAGAAGATTTGGAAGGGTTCAATATTCAGGGCAGGATGTCTGAGAATGAGCTTCCTTAACGCAAAGACATTCTGGACTAACACTGCGAGAACTGGAGGTGAAAGCAACATCTATGATTTCATGCTGACAAAAAAACTACAAAATTAATTCTAGACTGTGATGAACGTGTGTGTGCTTCCACTGGTAGAGCTATACTGCAGCAGCATGTCATTGATTCTAGCTTTGGTTCCTGGTGTACTATCATATCTGCCCCTCCCGCGCACTCAGACATCATCACAAATAAATGTTATCTTTATATCTCAAAAATCATTAAGAACTCTGTAAGAAGTCCTGCATTCACCTCTATGTCTGCATCTAGATAGTTACAGAGAGAGAGAGAACTTTAATAATCCCTTGTGGAGACTCCTTCTGGGAAATTAATCTAAAAGTTAATGAATTATTCACAAAAATTTGTGAAATTAGAGTAATTAAAAAAAAAAAATTGCCTGTTTATTCAAATCCCCACTAGTAGTTTTCACCATCTACTACCAGAGTCTGTGGAAATCTCTCCAGCCAGTTTGGAACTAACTGAAATATATATTATATATCAGACTCTGGAACAATGACTCTCATTATATCTTTGTTGTATTCATACAGGATGTTAAAGTGCATTAATGCTGCAAAAGAGCCATTTCGAACAGGCAGGGAATGACTTCCCTCACTTCTCTCACAAACCATCTGTCCTCCATCCAGATTGTTGACTTTGGTGCCTTCAGGGGACCGTCCCTTTAGGCCTATTTATCCTTCCTCTATGTATGTAATTGGAGATGTCTGTCTGTAACTACTGGATTCATCAACACCAACATACTTTCATACATCATTTACATAAGACATCAAAAAATAGCACGGAAAAGTGTCAAAAGTTAGGTGAAGGTCATAGGAGGTGGTGAAAGCGTCTAAACCTGTTTGTCTATTTCCCTCTGCTTATCTGTGTTGTGAGGGCAGACTTGAGGACGGACACCATTTTCACATATTTATTCTACTTTTCATTCATCAGGTGTGTTTCTGTTAGCTCTCTGAAAATACCAAAAGGGGTTTGAAGCGCACTGGTTTGCACTGGCGACTCCAATGACTTTCAAGGTGTTCATGACCTCAATGAGAGGTGGGAGGTGAAGTGACCCGGTGAACCGCCGTGGTAAAGACACAGAGGTGGTGGAAGGTTATAAAGACCTTGCTTTTTCAATCAACAATAAGCTGGACTGGACTGACACAAAGGGGTCCAGGTCGCCTCCACATGCTGAGTTGGCTGCGATCCTTGGGTGTGTGCAGGTCTCAGGACTTCTACGACACAGTGTCAGCGTCTGCTGTCTTCAGGGTGGGGTGGGGGCATCACAGAGACAGGAGGGCGAGGTCTGTCCTGGGCTGTCCACTGGACTCTGTAGAGGAGGTTGGTGAGAGGAGGGTGTTGGCCAAAACACAATCCATCATGATCAACATTGTTCACCCCCCCGGAGGAGACTGTAGATACACTGAGCAGCTTCTACAGCCGTAGGCTACTCCTTCCCCAGAGGAGAGAGAACGCCATTGCAGGTCCTTCATCCTCAATGCAATAAGACTCTTCAGTACAAAACAATAATCAATACTTGTCATGTGCCACACACAGATGTCTAAACCTCATCAGTATGGCCTTGTGCAAATTGTGTTTGGTCTTGTTTGTGTACGGTAATCGATCGGCCATGTCTTCATATGTCATAATCACAGCTCGCATCTGTAAAATTTCTATTCTATTTCTATTCTATTCTGTTATTTATTATCCAAGTGTGCGTCGTGTGGTGTGTGTTGTGTAGTGTGTGTTGTGTAGTGTGTGTTGAGTAGTGTGTGCTGTCTCCCTCCCGATATGTTAAGCTGCTGTAACAAAGGGAATTTCCCCTTTCAGGGAGGAATAAAGATAATATTCTATTCTATTCTATTCTATTCTATTCTATTCTATTCTATTCTATTCTATTCTATTCTATTCTATTCTATTCTATTCTATTCTATTCTATTCTATTCTGTTCTACTGGCCGTAGTCTTACACCTATGTAAAACTACTGGCTATGTTGCCTTCAGAAGTTGACTAGAACACCAGTGAGGTCCTTTACAGAGAATTTATATCGGAGATCATTTTGATCAGACGGTTCCGAGAGAAGATTCATCTTTGTTGCTCTGCTTCTTATTGGATTTCACTTTGTTTCATGTGAAAGGGTGCTGAACTCTTGGTTTCTGAGAGTTTGGGGGCCATTTGATAAGAAAGCACTGTAATGATTCGCTGGTGCAATTACCCCCGGGGTGTGGGCAGCAGTATCAGCTGGGAAAGGACAGGAGTGTGTGTCTGTGTGTGGACATGGTGAATGTCAGCCAAATGTGGAGGGAATCCCATCAATGTGGAGCTGAATTAGTTGTTATTTATACTTTAATACCAACTTCCTCAGAGACTTGCAGAACCTCTACAACTTTTAAGAGTACTTCCCCTTCGGATACCTGAACCAATCTCTGGCATCGACAGGGATCAATACTCCGATACTAAAAAATTGCAATAAAGGGTTCGTATTTAATTCCATTTCAGGGTTCTTTCAGACATAACTGTGTCTTTCCATACTGTACCACACCGCAGTGTGAGTTTGTGCTATGATGAAGCTTAATTTAATAAATCATACTTATGATACGGACTGATATCAATCCAGTGTGCCGGTAGAAATGATTCCTTTTTCTTGTCACATATAGTAATTTATTTTTAATAAATGTTGTTAACACTATGGTAAAAGATTATTTGGGTCATGGGGCTATGAAACAAGCTGTAAAAACGCTTACCATCTATCCTTTCATGACGTTGATATGACAGTTGTATTAGAGGTATATAATGTCATTTAAGTACTACTCTGCTTTCTGTAAGTCCTGTGTGATTTATTTGATGCAGCTGGGTTAGGGGTTAGAGTTAGGGGTTAGGGTAGGGTTAGAGTTGAGGGTTAGGGGATAGAGTTAGGGGTTAGGGGTAGGGTAGTGTTAGGGTTACGGTTAGGTTAGGGGTTACAGTTAGGAGTTAGGGGTTAGAACAAGGTTAGGGGTTAGAACAGGGTTAGGGGTTAGAGTTAGAGGTTAGGGTAAGGTTAGAGTTAGGTTAGTGTTAGGGTTAGGCTTGGGTAGGGTTAGGGATAGGTTAGGGTTAGGATAGGGTTAGGGGTTATAGTTAGGGGTTAGGGTAGGGTTAGAGTTAGGGGTTAGGGGATAGAGTTAGGGGTTTAGGGTAGGGTAGTGTTAGGGTTACGGTTAGGTTAGGGGTTACAGTTAGGAGTTAGGGGTTAGAACAGGGTTAGGGGTTAGACCAGGGTTAGGGGTTAGAGTTAGAGGTTAGGATAGGGTTAGAGTTAGTTTAGTGTTAGGGTTAGGCTTGGGTAGGGTTAGGGATAGGTTAGGGTTAGGATAGGGTTAGGGGTTAGAGTTAGGGGGTTAGGGTTAGGCTTTAGAGTTAGGGGTTAGGGTAGGGTTAGGGTTGGGGTTGACGTTAGGGATTAGAGTTAGATTAGTGTTAGGGTTAGGCTTAGGGTAGGGTTAAGGGTTAGGTTAGGGATAGTTTAGGGTTAGGATAGGGTTAGGGGTTGGAGTTAGGGGTTAGGCTTTAGGGTTAGGGGTTAGGGTAGGGTTAGGGTTGGGGTTGGCGTTAGGGGTTAGAGTTAGATTAGTGTTAGGGTTAGGCTTAGGGTAGGGTTAGGGGTTAGGTTAGGGTTAGGGTTAGGGATAGGTTAGGGTTAGGATAGGGTTAGGGGTTAGAGTTAGGGGTTACGCTTTAGGGTTAGGGCTTAGGGTAGGGTTAGGGGTTAGGTGAGGTTAGGGATAGGGATAGGTTAGGGTTAGGTTAGAGTTAGGCTTGGGTTAGGGGTTAAGGGTTGGGATTAGGGTAGGGTTAGGGTTAGGTTAGGGTTAGGCTAGGAGTAGGGTAGGATAGAGTAGGGTAGGTTAGGGTTACGGTTAGAGTTAGGGTTTAAGGGTTGGGGTTAGGGTAGGGTTAGCTTTTCTGCCTCCAGGTAGTGCTCCACAGGTGGTGTGCAGTGGTTTTATCAGATATTCTTCACCTGAATTTCATCCCTTCTGTGTCTGTAAATGATGCTGATGAGATGTGGAAAGGAAATGTGCAGTCTGCCCTAAGTCATCCTATTTGTCACCTAAATCACATTAGTAATTGTTATTTAGCCCCATTCTTCAGGAAAAAATACAATAATATGTGCAGCTTTAAATAGACAGGCTACATGCTGTTCAGCAATAATGAGCTCATCCACTTCACAATGGGGAGACTTTCTTTCTGTGCATTTTTTTGTTTACGTTTTAGTCATTAATTGTTCATCTATTTACAGTTACCACTGAAAAATAGCATTCAACTTATTTTATTAATATCCTGTGTGAGAAAATGAGGGTTTCCTTCAATCAAAAGATGTTTTGTGTTTTTTTTTGTTAAACTGAACTGTAGCTTGACCTGTGACCTTCAGGGAACTGGACAAAATAAATCTTTGAATAACCTGGCAGGACTCGATCCTTTACTTTAGCTTCAACACAGACTGTCACCAAACCGTCAGACGGACAGTTGATCTTTCTGGAGCGCACACTGAAAAGAAACTAACAGTGGAAAAATTGGTGTGCAAACACCAGACAAAAGTGAAATGACATCATGTGGGAAAGACGGTGTAATTTTGATCATTTTCTTGATTTGATGTCGGTAGGATGATTTTGAGAAAAACAGTACTTCACCCATCCCTGAATAAAAAAGACATTTTTGAGGTTGGAAGTCAAAGCCAGCCTCATGAGACCACCTGTTGAACAGGAGGGAGTTTGATATCTTTTGTGTATGTAAATAAGGTAATTTACTAGAGTGTAAAAATATGGACACACAGCTGAGCATCTGCAAACCCCTCTTATGAAAGCTGGTGGCGAATGTTTTCCATCATTTGCTGACTATTATTTGCTTTTACCTTGACCTTCGCGGAGAGGGCACACACACCACAATCTGTCTGATCACCACCATCTGTCATCAAGTGCATCTGTGGACTTTCATTCAGCTCCACAAATCTCAGCACAGCACCTGCATCCTCTGGACAAATCCATCCATACATTGCAACATGGAGCATTAGAAATGCCTGCACAGAAAAGAAAAGAAAAAAATCTTTCAACCTCTGTTGCTGATGTCGTCATCAAATGAAAATCTACACAATTTATCCCATTACACTTTTATTTGTGACATGCTGCATTAAAATCACATTTCCTCGCAGCGTCTTGTCGGTGAGGCAGGCTGATGGAAGCGATAACAGACTGCCTGTCCCATTAAACATACACGGCTATTAAATGGACATTTTATTAGTTACATTTGTGACTGACGGCTTCCGCTTTTGATTGACTGTCAGGAAATTACTATCAAGACCACATTAAATAAAGATTCTACCCAGGCTTGGAAAAGGTAACATTTTATAGCAGCAGTTAAAGTGGGCTGACACTCCGATACCTTAGATAGATAGAGATGGAAAGAGAGATGTCAGAATTTAATTATTCCTTTTATAATTCAATGGTTATGATTAGAGGTAAAAAACAAAATAAATTAATGTAATTTTCTGGACCTGCTATTTTATGATGTGGGGAGGATCACATATCAAGACATCAATATTCGCTCTAGAGCATATTAACCACTGTAACACTGGTGAATTGAAAATACAATTTCTATAATTAGATTTACCAAAGATATATTTGTGATTATTTTGTAGGAATAGGTTGAAGTAAGTGCAGCTTAGTGCAGAAATTGAACCAACAACTGTCACACCAGGATAGCAGGAGGTGGACAGGTGAAACAATGAACCTTGGTTACATACATAACTTGGTTTCTATGGGTAGTTGGCTTTTAATTGAAAATTAAAGACCTTTAATTGAAAAGGTCTTTATCTCAGAATGATTTTTATATCAGTAACACAAACCAATTATTTCTCTACACAATGAGATTTTGAAGCCATTGAAAACAAATTGAGATTTTGCAGGGATGAACTGGAATGCATGGATTGTTCCTTTTGTATTCAAATCAATCAATCAATCAATCAATCAATCAATCAATCAATCAATCAATCAATCAATCAATCAATCAATCAATCAATCAATCAATCAATCAATCAATCAATCAATCAATCAATCAATCAATCAAACAAACAAACAAACAAAAACAGTAAATAGGCAAAGAATAAGATATTTTTTTTCTGTAAGTTTCGGAAACAAAAGTTGTGATTGTTGCTTCATGATTATCTCTGTCTTGATTGGACAGTTCTATAGATCGCACCGTAGGGCCCAGTTGGACCTATTGATCATGCTTGTGCAGTCAGTCTGCTATCTGTCAGTAAGCCTACACATGCCCCCCGGCTAGCTCCACAGCTTGCTTCAAAGATATCTGCAAAGGGAGCCCCAAATCAAGCTACAAGCAGGCGCCATTATTACTCTGAACTTCAAAGGACGCTGTGGTCAAAATGCAGGAAATCATCCATGATGATGATGATGATGATAATGATGATGATATTCATTTGTCACTAGTGATGCTTCATTATTGTGCCGATGCAGCAGTTTGCCATTAGTGCCAGTAGTGTAGACCGTGGGATGTTGGTATCTACAGCATCCTGACTATTCCCTTACCTTCAGTCATTTTTTGTCTTCCTTAGTAGTTTAGTCGGCTTTTCTTTTTTTTATTAATTATCTGACTGAGGTTTCATCAAATTATTAAAATCCTTGGAGCTGATCCAGCTTCTGAAACAGCTGCGGCACTACTTGAATAAGATTATTAATGGTGCTCGGACTGAAGTCAGTCCTGACAACTGTGTTTCCGTAATACAAAAAGTTGGTGTTTTGTCAGGTCCCCAAAGCTCTGGAGCGATCTGAAGAAATCAGGTCGACTGAGTCAGTGATCTCTGAAGTCCCTTCTTTAAAAAGGCTTTAATTGGAAAGCTTTTTCTGATGTCACTTGAGATTTTCATTTCCTTTTTGCTCTCAGCTGTGTTGTACTGAAGCACTCACATGTTTCTTCTTTTAATTAATTTCTAATAAATTGAAAGTACCCTGTTGATTGGGGCATCCATGGAAGACAGATTGTTTCATTAATGAACGCCAGATTCACAAAAAAGTAGAATATTTGTTGGAAATACTTAGTAAAGCCCAGAATGGGTAGAAACAAGTTGATGAGTGTTAAGTCGTATGTGCGTTGTGTGCTTGTGTTCAGGAAACGGTTAGCGTCCTACAGAGACGAGCAGGATGCTAACCGTCCCTGCTGATACACACTTCTTAGTTCACATCTTTAGCTTTCCTGCTGTCGGCTCCTCTGCCCTTGTCGAATGCAAAGTGCAGACACACACAGGGGAGAGACGTTCAATGTTTATGAGGAGACATCTTAAGGACAAATCTGCCAGTCTCAGTAGAACCCCCAACACTGACAGCCCAGCAAGATCACACACTCTGTGTCAGCTACGAACCAGCAGACATTGGGGGCGTTGGGTCAGCTGCTCAGAATACAGCAGTACCTCTACTTATGAAATTAATTGGTTCTGGAAGAAATTTCATAAGTAGAAAATTTCGTAAGTAGAGACGTGTTTTCCATGCAAATGCCCCAATCCGTTCCAAGCCCCCCCCAAAATTCAGACATAAATGTTTTATAAAGCATAAAAATGCATCAAAACATGTAACAAATACATGTTACAATTAGATTATTACACAATAAATGAGAGTTGTGCATAATGTAAAAAACAAAGAATAAAGAATAAAATGCTGGTCATTAACCTTTTAACTGCTGTCCTCATTGTTTTTTACCCTCTTTGGTTCATGCGCTCCTGCCTCACCATGAACAACAGAGTGAATTCCAGTCCTCCTTCTGAACTTCTCCAACCACCCACGCCATGCCTTAAACTCCTTAAACTTCCTTTAGTTTTAATAACGTGGTGATTGTAGATGCATTACGGCCATATTCTTTGGAGAGATCAACCAAACGCATCCCTTTTTCATGCTTTTCTATCATCTCTTGTTTTGTTTGTACGGACAAAAAAACTCTTTTCTTCGTCTTTTCTTTTCCTCTTTTCTCCGTCACTTTCTTGGGGTCCATAGTGAATACTCTAAAAGTTAATATATTTACGTAAAACTATCAGAACACCTCAGGGGTCGAGGGCCGAATGACGCTGCATAGACACCTATCTAGCTCCACACAGAGGTCCCTCTTAGCCAATGGGATGCCAGGATGCTAGGTAATAGCCAATGGCAGAGCAGCTTTTAGAATGTTGCGTTCGGGAACCTGTGGGAGCTACGAGTATCAGCCCATACTGTATTTTTACCTTTCGTAAGTCGAAATTAGAGAAAGTAAGTACTTACGAAAGTAGTGACGTTCGTAAGTAGAGGTACCACTGTACACAGATTCAGCTGCTGCTCTGACTATTGTTGAACATCTTCCATGCTTTTAGGAAGGTGAAGAACAATTTGCTGCTGGTATGCTTCCGACCCCCCTCCCCAGCTGACGGTCTCACCTCCAGGTACTCTCACAGAGGCTTTGGAAGAGTTCTGAGCTTGATATCTAATTAGCGAAACACGAGCTGCTCATGACGTTTACATCCGACATCATATGTGAACAGGAGGCGAGTCTCATCAGACATGTTGCAACCATATGTGGCAATTAGCTCATGTGGAACAGCATGTTCACGCTAGTTCTAACGCGTTTCTCATGTCCTGCGCATCTCCGAATGTTTCAGAGGTAAGCTTCATCAAAAAAGAACCTGACAGGAAATAGATAGCCAGCGCAGGTTTTGAAGGGGTGTTATGGCCAAAGCTGTGGCTCGGGCCTTTTCTGAGGTAATTTAGCTGGATGTATTTTTAGATTATATCGACTGTTTTGAAATGAATAAATGAAGCAGAATTTTAAAAAAAGGCAATTGTCAAGTCAGTGATGTTCTTCATGATGAGAGGCTGGTTTGTTCTGATAAGTTTCTTGTCATCGACACCACGTTGGAGTCCTGTGGTCGCCACACAGCTGTCAATCAGCCGGAGAACAAAGCATGAACAACACACAATTCTACATCTAATGACGATACGAACACTCTGATCCACTTTCCTTTTGTCTTGTGATTCATTAATAAACATATTGATCTGGTCTGCATCTCAACATCTGAAGCAGTCTTTCATTCCCTGTTACTTTTCAACCTCCTGACAGCTGGACAGAAGTTGTTGTATCATCTTCAACCTCTTTGGATCTTCCACTCCAATGCAATATCATCATCATCATCATCAGAAAGAGAAAGAGGCAAACAATCATCACAAGTGGAAACACAAAGGGCACATGCTTGTGAAATGTCAGTGTAGCTTTCAGTCATCCAGGTCATCCAGGTAAATCAAGAATGAACCAACTGGACTTGATTTAGGTCGGTTGAAGATCTATTGCCGAATGAGTCCAGATACTTCATTCTGTTGGAGTAGAAAACAAACAAAGGATTGAATCCACCAAGACAATGTCATTGGGAGTCGAAGCTTTTCATATTGGAGTCGCTGTGCAGCCCACCCTCATGTGAGCCGTGATGGGGAGCTGCACCCAGGTGTGAATGGTTGTGGCTTCTAGGTATTGAGGTCAATGCTGTCTTGATAGACGGTGTCTGAATCCTCCTCTAAATGGCTTCTTCCACTCCTGTCTCAAACCGTGTGTCTTCACTGGCAAAAACCTGGTCCTCGAAGAACAAGAAGAAGAAGAACAAGAAGAACAAGACATGACATTGGACAGCAGACATGACATTGGACTGTAGACATGACATTGACATTGCCACGTTGGAGTCATGACATTGCCCTGTTTTGAGTCCTGGTGTTTTGACTGTGGATCAGCTTTTCTCTTAGTATGTTTCCTGGTTTCAAATACATGGAAATGTTCTGTTGGATGTTTCGTAAACACCAGCGGTGTAGGGATGACGCTGGTGTTTGTCTGTCCTTCACCTGTTTATTATTGTTTTTATTGCTTTATTTGTTGGCCTTGACAAATACACAGTTCAGAGAGCCTCATGTCTTAAAGAGCATTCCTGACGGGTTTCACCTCGTTGACCTTTCCCCCTGTTACGGTGGGATGTTTTGTGTATACCAATCGATCCATCGGAACAGGTGTCAGAAATATTTACCTAAATCTAACCACGTAGACTTCATGCCTCAACACGCCCTCATTAACATGTAACATGTGCTGCTTTACTCTGCGAGTACAGCTTTTTGGAATACGCTGGTAGCAGCTGCACACCCCCATCAACCATCTCCCCCCCTCCACCCTGAATGAAGCACCAGGCAGCAGAGAAGCAGATGCCATGTCTTTGTCCAGCCATATATCCTTTTGGATGTCCCCCTCATTAATAATTAGCTTGTGATGAAGCAGAAGGCTTTAATCATGAGAGAGCGGGTGAGAGCAGCAGATTGTGATTGATGGGTGGTGAGTCTTCAGAGACGTGGGTGGAGGAGACGGTAATGGCACCGACATCGCATCAGCAGATGGTTGGAGATACAGAGCAGCAGCCTCACTGTGGATAGGTTAATTAGCCTGATGGGTAAAAAAAACTGTGTCGGACCTGGCGTCCTACCCTCAGCTGGTGCGTTTCCTTCACACGATCGCCACTTAGCTCTCAAACTCCAGGAAGCTGCAGAAGAGCTTTCCAGGAAGAGCAACACTTTTCATGCTCTGCAGGAAATACAGGAAGCAGTCCGGTGTTGATGATTGGATGGATATTGATGATAACATTTTGATGAAAATCTTTGGGTGTTGATCAATGCGTCATCAACCAGTAGCTGCTTCCATTGGAGATGACAGTGTCTTAGTTTGATCTCCTAAAAACAATAATTATAGATGTTCCTTAGAGTAACAGCATTAGAAATTTAATCTGCAACTTATTCCTTAGTGGGCAGATGATGTGGAATAGAGAAATTGGAATAAAATGAACAATAATATTGTTTTTGACTCCAATAACCATAAAGACACTGACTCCATCTGGCCTATCTGCCACTCTCTCTCTGTCTCTCTTTCTCTCTTTCTCCTACTCTGTCCTTATCTTCATTTTATTTCTTTTCCACCCAACCGATCAAGGCAGATGGCCGCCCAAAAGAATCTGGGTCCTGCCCGGAGTTTCTTCCTCAATGAAGGAGTTTTTCCCTGCCACTGTTGCTTATGTTTGCTCTGGAGGATTCAGTTGGATTTTTCTGTCTGTCAAAGCGCTTTGAAATGTCTGCTGCCATGATTAAGGGCTATATAAATAAAACTTGATTGATTGATAGATTGATTGAAATGTTAAAAATGTGCCGGTTTTTCAAAATACTTTTCATTGACTAAAACTACTGAAAAACTTTACTCTGACATAAATAAGACTAAAATGACCATTAAAAAACTAGAAAAATGTTGGTTAAACAGAAACTGATGAGGTCAATTTTAAAAAAGATTGAGAGTAAATTAAAATAGCTAAAACTGTAAAAAGAAAGAAACCATTCAGGAGTATGAATTTTGGGAGGCAGGAGAGTTAGACTTTGTGCTCTTGGTTCTCGTATCTGCAGTTTAACCCTTCCTCTGCAGCCTGACATTGCATCACATCCTGCCACAGCTCTACAACTGGCTTCAGCATCTGCTGCTGCTGCACAAAACACACTTTCAACACATTTGTCAAAGGTGAGCAAGCAGCATTCAAAGTAGGACTGACCGTCCTTGTGCTGAATAGCGAGCAGCTCTATTTTATACTGCAGCCAGCAAGCAAAAGATATTTCATTAAGATCTGAGTATATCCTAATACCTGCTGGCACCAACATATCACCAGCCTCCAATTTGCATTTAAATGTACTATATTTTATTGGTGTATTGTGAGGAGGCCTCATTATGAGCAGCTCTGCATGCAAACTTTAACAGTCAGGCTGTGTTAGGATACCGCTGTCATCAGAGATGTGTTGATTACTAAGAGCACAGCCTCTGGAGCCCCGACACAAACCGGAATGACACATTAGATTTGAAATTCACTTTCATTTCCATCTATAAAACACTTCAAACATTTACTTTTTGCCTGATATAAACAAAATGCTGCTTGTTCAAAGGAGAACAGGGAGGGGAAAAAAATCTGGACATGGAGCTGAATAATGCAAAATGTGGAAATGATCATAGAGTTACACCGAACAGTCAACTTATTCCACCGTGGAGCTGCTATTTACTGTTTTTTTTTCCCTCTTAAAAGGAAAACAATAAATTGTGGAAGTTGACGCCTGTTTTGCCGAGCGCCTGTGGGTCCGTGAACCCATCTTTGTTTGGTTTCAAGGCTAACAAACCGGATCGGTTTGCAAAATACAGAACAGGCAGGATGGAAGGAAGAGATGTTTCATATGTCAAAAACATGTTTTTACAATTTGTATTGAATAGAGAAAAATAATGACATAATGAAACTATGAAGTTACAACAAGACCAAAAAAACGTATAATTGCAGAGGTTGATAAAAGACGTATCGTTGAAATAAAGTTAATTTGTAATTTGCTAAATCGATCCTCCTCAGATTGTAGAAACCAGATATTTGACCGATGCGTTCTGTCAGAAGCAAAGGTACGAATATTACGGCATTGAACATTTTCCATTCTGATTTTTGGAGACTGACCCCCAAATAAACTTATAGATAGAACACAAACGTTCCCATGGGAGGGATGGAGAGATTCATTAGTTCATTCATTTATTGATTGATTGATTCATTTATTTTATTTTATTTTCATTTCATTCTTTTATTTTCAACACCAGTACATTACTTTGTTCACGTCGGGCCACCGGTCTTAGATTTGAGCTCATCTTTAATTCACTAATGATTACATTTTACAATAAAAAAAATAATTTTTTTTTTTGAATTTTTAATTTAAAAAAAATAATTTAAATTTAATATAATTTTTTCTTTTTCTTTTCATTTAACAGATCTTTATAATATAGTTTAAATAGAGTCCACCAAAAGCTAAGCACCTTGAGAAGTGCTGAAGACTACATTTCATTGACCATCAACATCATCTCATCAATGAGTCCCAGCCAATGGTAGAAAACAGTGATGGTAATAGTGATGGAAGAATGAGAGTTCTGTTTTTAGTCTGACGAAGTGATTCTGAAGAAAATACAAAACTGCTTCCAAAAAATGTTGGAAAAAGTATTTTAAAAGCATTGAAAATAAAAAAAAAACAACATTTAAAATGTCAAAAAAAAAAATAAAAGAATTTGTATTTGTAGGTGCATGCCACGAATGCTGAATGCACAGACGATACACGACAAAACTCTTGTCATGTTTTTGTCATTTAGGAGGGTGATGATAAATGAATTGAGTCCTGGACTCCATCCTTCCTGAAGCCGTTGTTCCACCAGTTGTTGCTTTGCCTTGTTTGGGCGCTCGCCCAGTTTCACTAACAGTTAATCAATAATGCACCTCATTGATTTACAGCGAATTCAGGGATTGGGAGAGCCTTGAGAGGATGAATGCCGGTTAACCAGTCATTTCAGACTGCTGCAGGAGATATTAATAATAAAAAAACCCCAAAAAAGGATGACTTCATCTGTAAAAAAAAATCCATTTTTATCTTCCTGAGCACACAAGTAGAGAACTTTATTTAAGCTTGGAAACATAAACATGTTGAACACACAGGAAAGCAACAGAGAGCCATTGTCACACTTTGGGTTTATTTTGAGCATCATATGTGAGTTCGCTGTCGGAGTGTTATTTCCTTGTTCTCAGTAAGATAAAGGAGAGAAATTGCATCACGAGTTCAGGTTGTTTTGTTGTGGTATGTAGTGAAGCTACAGCTCAAAGCACGACAGCGACGATAAACAGCTGCACGTTTTATCTTAGGCCGATCCGACTCTTTTCAGGAGACGCTTCTGATGTTAGGAATTACAGGGAGGAACACAAACTTTCATCTCGTCTCTGTTGATGTCTGCCAGCTCTGTGAAATGTCTGCTCTGCTGCACCTCTCCTTAACACTCTGTAGTGATGGGCAACAAAGGCAAGCATGTCAGGGATCCATCTAGTTGCTGTACATATGCACTGTAATTTTTTTTCCCCACGCTTTTCTTTGCGCCGTTCATTTTAGATAGAGATACAAGTAAATAAAAACTGTCCTAAGGGAAGGGTCTGTGTAGATCAACCCTGCTTGTTCTATGGAGGAAATGCAATCTCAGTACACATTTTTAAGCTTCAATCTTGAAGTGCTCTTTCTCTGAAATTTATTTAATCAATATCTTCTATGACCTGTCACATATCTAAAGCTATATCTAAGACAGAGCTTAAATATGTCAAAGAGACATTTTCTGTTCAAGAAAAGTTGCTTAATTTTAAGTCAAACAAAAAAACTTTAACTTTTATGAGTTTCTGAATTTACAGAAATATTTTTAAAATAATAGTCTTCTTCTTTTCCTCTCGGCTTTTCCCTACAGGGGTCGCCACAGCGAATCAATTGCCTCCATCTAACCCTGTCTTCTGCATCCTCTTCTCTCACACCAACTACCTTCATGTCCTCTTTCACTATATCCATAAACCTCCTCTTTGGTCTTCCTCTAGGCCTCCTGCCTGGCAGTTCAAAACTCAGCATCCTTCTACCAATATATTCACTATCTCTCCTCTGGACATGTCCAAACCATCTCAGTCTGGCCTCTCTGACTTTATCTCCAAAACCTCTAACATGTGCTGTCCCTCTGATGTACTCATTCCTGATCCTATCCTTCCTGGTCACTCCCAGAGAGAACCTCAGCATCTTCATCTCTGCTACCTCCAGCTCTGTCCTCCTGTCTTTTCCTCAGTGACACTGTCTCTAGACCAAACAACATCGCTGGTCTCACCACAGTTTTGTACACCTTTCCTTTCATTTTAGCTGAAACTCTTCTATCACACATCACACCTGACACTTTTCTCCACCCGTTCCATCCTGCCTGTACACACTTCTTCACCTCTTTTCCCCACTCTCTATTGCTCTGGACTGTTGACCCTAAGTACTTAAAATCCTCCACCTTCTTGATCTCTTCTCCCTGTAACCTCACTCTTCCACTTGGGTCCCTCTCATTCACACACATGTACTCTGTCTTACTGCGGCTAACCTTCATTCCTCTCCTTTCCAGGACAAACCTCCACCTCTCTAGCTTCTCCTCCACCTCGTCCCTACTCTCACTGCAGATCACAATGTCATCTGCAAACATCATAGTCCATGGAGATTCCTGTCTGACCTCGTCTGTCAGCCTGTCCATCACCATAGCGACCAAGAAGGGGCTCAGAGCTGATCCCTGATGCAGTCCCACCTCCACCTTGAACTCCTCTGTCACACCTACAGCACACCTCACCACTGTCTTACAGTCCTCATACATGTCCTGCACCGCTCTAACATACTTCTCTGCCACTCCAGACTTCCTCATACAATACCACAGTTCCTCTCTGGGCACCCTGTCATAAGCTTTCTCCAGATCTACAAAAACAAAAATAATAATAACAATAATAAAAAATATTTTAACGTACAAATATTAATTATTCTTCTTATTATTATTATTGGTGTTTGAAATTCATTGCTGTGAATAACTGTATGTTCTCACCTGTGTACGATATAGTGAACCAGAAATATTTTTTTGTCTTTTCTGCCATGTGCGTTTATTCTGTATATAGTTTGTAAAGCTCTGTTAAAATTTCTTCTCATCTGGTTGAAACCCCCCCCCCCCCAAATGCTCTACTGTTAAAGTTGCTGACGACTTTAATGCCAGCACAGAGTTCAAAGATGCTCTCATCAACTTGTGTGCGGGGACCTTGAAGCTGTCGCCTGATGGGGGAAATGATATTCTTCGGCACAAACCTGGGTTACAGATCAATAGCAGCAGTCAGTGAATCAGCAGCAGCTCCTCTGGATGCTTTACTTTGCTCAACATGGGCATCTGTGGCACTGATGGATGGAGCAGATGCTGACCAGCTGCTCCTTTGGGTCATCAGACACTGACAGTGAAGGCCAGCCTGGGGTGCAGGGTGATAACTTCCTTCTCCACTACATACGGGAACATTTAAACCCATCCTGAAACCTGCGGCCGGATGTAGCATGTTGGGGAAATTTACGCACGTATTGATAGACGATTTATCAAGCTGCCATGTGGGGATTGGTTTAGTATTCTAGAGGGAGCGCTGTGTGACTGGCTTGGATCGCAGGGCTGGAGTGCAGCCGTCAACGTGTCAGCCCGGCTTTTTTGACTTGCTGCTCGTGGGTCACCAAAGTCGAGAAAGTCACTGCAGAAGGAAAGAATAATGGCCATGAAAGTTAACAACTGATCCCAGCTCAACAGTCACTCTGCACACATCCATTATATAATAATAATAACAATAACAATAACAATAACAATAATAATAATAATAATAATAATAATAATAATAATAATAATTATTATTATTATTATTATTATTATTATTATCAATTGTAATAATAATATAATAAATTATAATTATAATAAATATGACATACACCTCTGCACAGGAACTATGTTCCCTCGAATAAACGTAAATCAGACAGGTAGAACTATTCTTCTTTTAAAAGTGGCCAGACAATAAATGATGGATTAGTCAAGTTGCATGGGAGAGGAGTTACTGTGCATCTTCTGGATGGCCAAATGTACACAAATGTCGGGACACAGGTTTGAGATTCATCATGCCTACATTAACGACAATTTATGAAACATCTCATTTGAAAAAGCCTTGTATTGAATGCAAAAAAAGTGCAAAATCTAAACCACAAATATTATGTATTGTCTGTCTAGTCTTACACTTTCTGCATAAAGTCCTCTCTGACCCATGGTAAACAGGCAGTACAACAGGCAGTACAACAGGCAGTACAACAGGCAGTACAACAGGCCGGACAACACAAGCAGTACAACAAGCAGTATAAAACAGGCAGAATAACACGAAGTACAACAGGCAGTACAACAGGTAGTACATTACAGGCAGAACAACACAGGCATAACGACAGGTAGTACAACACAGGCAGTACAACACATACTATAAGACAAAACACAAGGGATGGTAAACATCTCTATACACTCTTTAATGCCGTAGGGGAAGTAACGTGTGCGCAGTCCCCGAGTTGACCGGGGGAGGGAGAGATAGGTAGTCAGGTGCTGGGGGGAGGGCAGGGCAGGGTGAGGGTAGAGTTCAAGGTTGTGGCAGGGGGCAGAGCAGGGAGGGAGTGGAGCCTCCCGACCGCCTGGTGAAAGAAACTGTCCTTGAGCCCCAGACTCTGCAGTCTCCTCCCTGATGGCAGCAGGCTGAAAGGCTGTGGGAGGGGTGGGTGGGATCACCTGCAATGCTGATGGCTTTGCGGGTGAGGCGGGTGTCATAACTGTCTGTGAGGGAAGGGAGAGAGACACCAGTGATCTTTTCAGCTGCTCTCAGGGTCTTACGGCAGGAAACTGTACATGCGCCGTACCACACGGTGATGCAGCTGGTTAAGATGCTCTCAGTGGTGCCTCTGTAGAAGGTGAGCATGATGGGGGGTGGGGCTCTTGCTCTCCTCAGTTTGCGGAGGAGGTAGAGGCGCTGTTGGGCTTTTTTGGCCAGTGATGCGGTGTTGCGGTTCCAGGACGGGTCCTCGGAGATGTGCACACCCAGGAACTTGGTGCTGCTGACCCTTACCACTGCAGCACCGTCGATGGTTAGTGGAGCATGCTGGGTGCGTGTTCTCCTGAAGTCCACAACAATCTCCTTCGTCTTCTCCACATTCACACATTCAGATGGAGACTGTTGTCCTTTCACCACATAGCCAGGAGGCTCACCTCATTTCTGTAGGCTGACTCATCAACTGGACAAAAGACACAGCTAAAATCACAGCTAATAAATCTGATCTTAGCCCATTTGATCAATCAAATAAAATTATTTGTGTCATTGAATTTGTTATCCGTTTTGACAGTAATGTAATTAACAGGATTCAGGAAAAACATACAAAGTAAGTATGCAGACATCGTCTTTGAAATGTGTCGGTTGTATCAGTTCACAATCGTCTGACCCCATTGTTTCCGGGTTCCTCTGGTTCCGTTCCACCTGATCTCCTGACACGGATCAGGACTTTCTCCAGGTTGGTCCCCAGGAGCCTTTCTGACACTCTGTGAAGGGCAAGAGGTGTGGTAGAGCCTCCATAGTCCCTGGAAAGTTCTTGATGGATTTTACTTGCTAGGGCTTTCTGGGAGAAGTCCCATTCACTCTGTAGTTGTTACAATAATGTGATTAGTACAAAAACACTGTTTTCTTCTTCTACTACCTTATAGTAAAGACATCTTAAGTGGAGCTGTGAATGATGGGAAACGTAAGTTCTTTAACAAAGGACTGTAATTACCTTTAAAATAACTTATAATTAGTCCAGAACTGGTGACGCTGATTGACTTTACTCGCTGTAGAACATAAGTGTTTTAATGCAACCATAGATTTAATCGTGATTTCTGCAGCTTTAGACTCAAACAGACAAACTAACAAATGAATGCTAATGCTATTCTGTGTGTGTGTGTGTGTGTGTGTGTGTGTGTGTGTGTGTGTGTGTGTGTTGTAATTTGCCAGGTGACAGCTTTACAAGGTGATGGATGTCAGGTGTGTTTAAGGCTTGTTGTGTTGCTGCAGGTGCACGAAAAAAAAAAAAAAAATCATAAATATCCGAGTTCTTTCAGTGATATTGGTAGATGTTCAGAGCTCTTGCTGTTGAAGGTGACGCAGCCGGTCGCTGCACAGCAGAGCGGCGCCGATGAGCCTCTCTCTCTCTCTCTCTCTCTCTCCGGATGGTTGGGAGAGTTTCCTAACAAAGCAAACTGAATATCACACCCCTAACAAAGACAGTGAAAGCAGCCCATTCATCCCCTGAGTGGACTGAGAAGCGTGTGTTCGGCCCCTTTTGGTCAAACAGCCTTGTGTGTTTATTTTCTGGTGAGAGCACCTGAACAGGGAATATAATGGAGCGTTTGAAGTGAAACACATTCAAACAGACTTTTCCATTCGACTGTATGTCGCTTGTTGTTTTTTAACTTAACAATTTCCTTTATTATTTATATTGTCACCGAATGAATTGGCTGCAAATTGTTAATTATAAGAATAACTCTAACTTGCTTATTATTGCCGTCGTGCGTGTGCTAGATTATATGGTTCCTGTTTCAATTTCATTGTCATTATGTAGCCCCTATTCTCTGATAATTGAATCTGTAATTTCTGACACTGACTTCCTCTCATGTGCGTGCATCCAGTGGGACATTTTAATTAACTAAGACATATGAGAAACTCATATAAAGTATTCTGCTGCTACTTCTAAGCGGCGAAGTGTTCATGTTTCACATCTAACATCTTAAAGATTTCCTCTTTGAGCCACGTTTTACCCTGATCAGACCCATCTGGCTCCAATTGAATCATCCACTTTTATTTTTGAGTGTCATATAAGCAGTGAAACATAAAATGGGTTTGAGATTAAAAAAAAAAAAAAAAATCTTTTCAAAATCTATATCCGTCACTGTTTGACTCGCTCTCTTTTATCACAGACTGCTCACGGCAAAAGTTAAACTGTACTTGAATTTCACAGAGTCGGATTCCGATTGATCCGTCAGCTCCGAACCAGCTGGATGGAGCAGATGTCATGAGCGCTGCATGATAATGATGACAGCATGATGATGATGATGATAATGATGACAGCATGATGATAATGATGATTATTTGACAAGGGTTGAGTGGACGGTATCAACCCAGATGAATGTTGTTTGTGTAAACGGAGGTAAGGACTTGGCGTGAACTAAACTTTTAACATTACGTCCCGGAACTTCACACACTCTTCCCTATGAATGGTCTTCCTGTTGGAACTCAATAAAAATATTCATTAACGGAAACAAACGACTAAAAAAATTTGACATAAGAGCTGGTGGTTTTATGTTGTCCTGATAATTTATGCACAACGATGAAAAATAACACTCATATATAAAAAATAACACAATATATAAACCTTCAGATTGCCAATGTGGGAGATGTCCTCTTTAAAGATGAGGACAGTTGTCTATTTAAACATGCATCAGACGGCAACAGTATTTTCCGCACTATAAGGCGCACTGGACTATAAGGCGCACCTTCAATGAATGACCCTAATCTAAAACTCTTTTTATATACAAGCAAACCTCGGTTTCCGACCACTTTTTTTAAATATATTTAAGGCACACTGTTGGTTTTTTTAGAAAATTAAAGGCTTTTAGGTGCGCCTTATAGTGCGGAAAATACTGTCAATGTGAAGTCTTCTTTTGAATCTTTTTTTGCTTTTCACAATCCAGTCGCTAAATTCTCGTCTATTTCTTATCTGCTAATTTCTAAGTCTGCCACCTGTTTGTTCCTGTGTAGGTAGAATAAAACTGGTTCATCAGAGCTCCTCTGATGAAAACAGCTGTTTGCTTCATTTGGAAAACAAGAGTGATGAGAACGATGAGGCTGAACAGAGCAACCAACCACGGGTAGAGAAACCAGATGAAGCGCCCAGAGAGTGGAGCGCCCCCCCCCCCCCGATGATAACTGTCTCCACCAAGGAGGTTATGTTTCAGTAACGTCTACCTGATTGCAGTATTTTCTGCACCATAAAACACACTGGATTATAAGGCGCAGTTTTTGAGAAAATTAAAGGCTTTTAGCGCGGAAAATATTGTATTAGTCAAGTAGCGGATTATTTATTTCATATTTTTTATTATTTATTTATTTTTATTATATATTTATTTATTATTTCAATTACATTTTGCAAAGAAGTAGCTGCTGGAATGAGGAAAAAAGGTGGATCTGGATGAAGGTGCAGATCCAGGATATGTGGTCCTTTTTCTTTAACTTTGTGTGAGGAGACATTTTCTTACGTGTTACTTTTTAAAAAGTAAATTCAACAATAATCCAGTTATTTTATTTTATTTTTTTAGTTTCATGTCCTGTTTTTGTGTTGGATGTGTGAAATTTTAACATATCCACTTTGTAAATTGCCACTTTAATGCAACATGAACCCTGGAATGGGGAAGAAGTGATTAAATGTAAGGTGGATCTGGATCTCTCTGTGCTCTATGAGTGGCCTTCAAGATAATTATTGTTTCTAAGCTTTATGCAACAGTAAATTTGCACTATTACTCATAATAATAATAAAAAAAACATTAAACAAATTGCCTTCATTTTTTTTTTGCACCAGAATCTAAAGTGTTGTTGTGCGTCACTTCACATGACATCACCAGGATTAGTCAGAGGGTCAGCAGCATACACTAATAAAGAATTAACCACAGGAGGCTATGTGCATCAAACACTCAGCGTTTAGCTGAGATGGAGGGACAGTTTTTTTTTTTTTCCTGAATATCTCATTTCCTAGAAAAATAAAAAAATCTGCAGTGCAGCTTAGGGCGAGAGGCAGCTGTGCTTTAAAAGAAAAATTGTGCCTCAGTACATAACAACTGTTAAAAACACCCACTGGCTATGTACCTTGCATTTTTCAGGTCCTGTTGTTGTTGTTTAGTGCTGACTTTCTCTTATTCTCATGGATAACTGGCTGAACAGATGGTGTGATGTCAGGCTGAGGTTTTTTTTTTTCTTTTTTTCCAGCAGCTGTTAAGAATCATTTTGAGCTGGAAAAAAAAAAAACAATAAAACTTCAGGAGTAATCATCAGCTTTTTTTTTTTTTTGTTCATTTTTCTTGGTATCAAAGCTGAGAAACAAAAGTGTGAAGCTTTCAACAAGTAGGCTGGAAGAAAATCGATGGAATGAGAGGTAGAAATTTCAGTGGACGGTCACGGTGGATGGAGGACACGTCAAGCAGAACACTGACTTTACAAAATGCAGGTAAAAAAGAAGACTCAGAGTTCTGAGGCAGGATTATGGGGATCATAAATGGACCTCAAAATCAGGACCTGACCTCTGACATATAGCGACCAAACCGCTGGAGGTCATGGTTTCACATTTGTTCTGGTAAGGTAACCCGATTTAAGAAATCCAATTTAAAATCTGAAGTTTCTGGAGATTTAACTGAGTCCTTAAACGTTGCCGGACGCCTGATGAATGATTCTGTTTCATCAAATTAGCGTTTCATTAAAGTCACTTCATATTTGAGGGATTCTTGCACTGGTTTCGGTGTGACCAGTAATTTGGCTATGATTTTGTGAAAACATTAAAATGACAGGGAGATTTCCATGCAGATAAGGTAGAAGTGGTTTTCTGGTGAAAGACATTATTCAAACTAGACGAGACGTCTGTCACCAGTAAACTGGGTTTACCACAGACCAAGGCCTCCCCTTAAGCCGGCACCCATTCATATCTGTGTGTTTCTGCCTATATTTATTTACATACTGCATCATGTATCTACATATTACTATTTATTATATTATTATAATAAATTGTTATATTATTTTTAATGTAACAATTATTAGTATTTACATATTACATCATTGCTTTGTCATTTTTAATCATTATCCTGGAAGAGAACGAGGGGGATATAGCTATTACCTTGTCCACTTGTCAATCTTTTTTTTTTCGTTCATAATTTCAGAAAATTTCACCTTACACTGTGTGATTTTGACCATATAAAATATATATATATTTTTAAATTATTATTATTATTATTATTATTATGCGGCAATAACTACCTTGCCAAGATATCCAAATCTAGATTTGAGGTCAGTTGTTTGCCTGTTCAGGCATCGTTTCAGGTTCCCCTCCCTGGAGAAGCAAAGTAAAAGTTGCTTTGTTTGACTTTTTTGCTAATTTGATGTCAAAATATTTTTAAATGATGCAGACATTTAAACTGGTGAACCAGCAAACAAACACATCTCACCTTAGCAAAAATATTGCCTTTATAATGTTGTAATGCCTTCCTGACCAAATTCAGATGTGATTTCTGCTTCATGAATCTCCTCTTCTATCGAGTATCTTTAGTTTAAGATGCTTGAAAAAGTTCCAAGTTCCAGTTTTTGTGAGTTAATGATATAGTTTTAGTGAAATTTTTTATTTTCTTCCACAAAATTTTCATTGGTTACAGCTTTCATTTCATTTAAGATTAAATTTTAAGATTAAATTTAAAAATCTGAAGACGTTCATTAGAATAACACCGTACTTCTTCTAAAATATGTGAAATGGTGGTGAGTAAATCTGTTTAATCTTCTAATATAAATCTATGCTTCCTTTTACTATAAGAAAACACATTTATGTAACGTTCTTTGAGAAACTTTTCACAACAATTTTTAAGCCCAAAACTGAATAATTCAGAGCAAATCATGTAAAATCCTCAACAATCACCCCAAACAAACTCAGTTATCTAGAGGACAGCGACCGGCAGTCAAATGTAATATGAATAAAAGAGATAAGTTATATTTATGCTTAAACTGAAGCAGTATGAGCGTCTGCTCTTCTGAATCCATAAATCATTTTTCTGTTTCTGTGTGTGTTTAAGACGCCAACATCTCTGATAGAGAAGGTCTAATTCCTTTTTGCAACTCACGCTGTCAGATTATTTGTCAAAAACTGTGAGGACATAGATTTCACACTTTGTTGACCCACTGAGAGGAAGATTTGAGTGAACTCACTGAGCCGTTGAGGAATAAAATCAATCTAGGAAGCAAAATGCTAAAACATCATTTAGCTTTGGGAGCCCTGAAAGTGTTCCTTTCTAAAAAGTGTTCCTTTCTAAAAAGTGTTCCTTTCTAAAAAGTGTTCCTTTCTAAAAAGTGTTGCTCTCAGCTGGTTTGAAACTGAGAGGAGCTCCAAATTATAATAATGCGCCGTAAGTATCTTGCTAGTTTTACATAACCTCATATTAATTCATTTGTTTATCAGAGGAAAATCTATTTAATGTGTTAATAAACTGGGTGTGGAGTGGAGGAATCAGGGAAATCAGTGGTGCACATGAGAGGAGACTGTGAGCGGAACAAAGTAGAAATGAGGTAACGCTACAACGGACAACTTGTTAAAAAATTAGGCCAAGTATTGATTCTTGGTGTTTTTTTTTTTTTTTTTTTTTTTAAATGAATGCATCTCAAATGCCTGCTTTCAATTTCCTCTTCGGGTTTCTGTGGCAGAGGGGGCGCGAAACAGTAGAAAGTGAAGACACACTTTACAAAACTGAACCCAAAATAAATCCACATTTAGGAAGTCAACCCAGAATGCATCAGTGAGAGAAGCAATTCCTAACCACTACACCACCAGGGCAGACATACGCTGAATAAATGAAGTCTTTCAGCCTTGAAAATTAGTTGTTGAGGTAACTTAAGTGCGAAGAGTTTGGAAATTTATGTAGAATAATAAGCTTCTATTCATCAGTGATGTCTTCATGATTGTATTATTTTCAGTTACACCAGCATTTGCTCACATCAGTATTTGTGGAGCCACTGTGTACTAAAAAAAACTTGTCATATAGACTTTTTTTAGTACAGTGGTACCTCTACTTATGAAATTAATTGGTTCTGGAAGAAATTACGTAAGTAGAGACGCGTTTTTCACGCAAATGCCCCAATCCGTTCCAAGCCCCCAAAATTCTGACATAAATGTTTTATAAAGCATAAAAATGCATCAAAACATGTAACAAATACATGTTACGATTAGATTATTACACAATAAATGAGAGTTGTGCATAACGTAAAAAACAAAGAATAAAGAATAAAATGATGGTCATTAACCTTTTAACTGCTGTCCTCATTGTTTTTTGCCCTCTTTGGTTCATGCGCTCCTGCCTCACCATGAACAACAGAGTGAATTCCAGTCCTCCTTCTGAACTTCTCCAACCACCCACGCCATGCCTTAAACTCCTTAAACTTCCTTTAGTTTTAATAACGTGGTGATTGTAGATGCATTACGGCCATATTCTTTGGTGAGATCAACCAAACGCATCCCTTTTTCATGCTTTTCTATCATCTCTTGTTTTGTTTGTACGGACAAAAAAACTCTTTTCTTCGTCTTTTCTTTTCCTCTTTTCTCCGTCACTTTCTTGGGGTCCATAGTGAATACTCTAAAAGTTAATATATTTACATAAAACTATCAGAACACCTCATGGGTCGAGGGCCGAATGACGCTGCATAGACACCTATCTAGCTCCACACAGAGGGCCCTCTTAGCCAATGGGATGCCAGGATGCTAGGTAATAGCCAATGGCAGAGCAGCTATGAGAATGTTGCGTTCAGGAACCTGTGGGAGCTGCGAGTATCAGCCCATACTGTATTTTTACCTTTCGTAACTCAAAATTTCTTTCGTAACTAGAGGCAATATTTTCCTGCTGAGGCGTTTCGTAAGTAGAGACGTTCGTAAGTAGAGGAACCGCTGTATTACAATCCTGCACAGATTTTGCCTTTTTAACGACGCAGCTCAAGAATTGCTCAGCAGTTGAGCTCTGCAGCGCCTGAACAAAATAAAGCCAAGTTGGTCAAACTTGATTTACTCATGTCTCTGGGTCATTTGACGTTTGAATTATAAAGCTATACTGACTCTTTATTATTTAGTTCTGAGTGGTGTGGGGGAGGACGAGTGAGAAACGACCGAGGCCAAAGCATGAATGAGAGGTCTTCAGTTATATAGGCTGGATAAAAGGAGACGTCTCTCATAAACATCTCGATAAACCCTGAAATATAGAGAAACACAGAGCCACCGATGAAAAAGAGGACTTCACAGCAGCTTCACGCTGCTTTGTGGACCCCATCATTGTTCTGGAACCGACGGCCTTGTAGGAAAATGTAAATGAATATGTGAACTTTTTTTCTTTTGTTTCCTGGTCTTAATGAACTCCAGCCAGTTTGCTGTTGTTAAGAACTTTCTAATTGTTTCTCCTTTCGAGTGACAAAAGATCCGGTTGGAGTTCTGAGTGAGAACACCAGCTGTCACAAAGCCTTTCTTCATTCACTGGAATATAATAACTAATACAATAAGAAATGACCTGGAGAGAAAACGAAATGTAAAACAACACAAAACACACTTACGACAATAGTTGCGTAACTTGTGTAACTAAATTGCAGCAACAGTGTGTTCTCTTGGCATAAAAGAGGGAATGGACCTATTGTCAATGAATTGAATAAAAAACACTTATCCTTAACATTTCTGCTTGTTCATCAATCCAACACAAGCACTAAAAAAAAAAAAAAAATTATACAAATGACATGCTGCACTTGAATGAGTTCTTATAGAATAAATGATTATTACACAGATATATTATTGAGTTTTCTGTCCCAGTTTTTCTTATTTATTTATTTTTTATTCATGAAAAAATAATCTATCAACAGGCCTAATTCTTTTTTAGGTTAATGGTAGGGTCTAAATTCTAACCAGTTTGACATTCTTATTTAATACAAAATTTAAAATGACATGAAACATTTAATTTTCTGTGCCAGCCATGATGTGGGAGATGAAGATAATTTGAATGATTTATCCTAATGCTAGCGGTCTGTAAAACCTAACATTAACACCACATAGATTCAGATTTCATAACATGTAGAAATGAAGAATGAATGAATGAAGAATACTTTAATAATCCCAAAGGGAAATTATTTAATCTCAGTGAACAGTTTGCTCTGATGTCAGACTTCATGTGGTTTTTTTCTTCTTTCCTGTTAAAGCAACGTTTCTGAATCTGACACTAATCTCTCAAGCCTGGTTTTAAGTGGCTTGGCTTCTTCTTTTTTAATTCTGAGTGGGGTGTGAGATGTGGTTATGTATGGATCCTGTATGTTGGAGCAGACATGGTTTATTTACATCTTTTTCTGTCATTCTGACAAGCATCATGCTGCCTGAATGCATTTGGGATTTGTGGTTAAAACCAGGTTTCTGTGACAATCGTCATGCAGCACCTCATCCAATTTGCAGGTAATGGATCAGTCACCATGCTCAGTAAGGGGGAGTTTGTGTGGCTGTTTATTTAGCCTCGCCCCCCTCCCTCAGTCATACACACAACTTATCAGGCCTGAAAAGCTGCCATGGAGATCCTGGTGGTTTGTCTGGTTAAAGGTGCTGCTGGTGACAGCTGTAGTGTGACGTGAACTGAGATCACTGTCAAAATGTTGAAAATTACTCCGGTTTAGTCAGATAATAGTATTTGATGACATCACAGTTTGCATGGGCGAAATGTGTTACACAACCACGTGCATGTATACTGGTGAAGTATATTGAAATGCATGGTGAATTTGTACATGCTGGTGCACCACGGAGCCATATGCAGACAGAGGATGTGCAAAAGTATGAGATGAATATATTATACATCTATCTGTCTGTCTGTCTGTCTGTCTGTCTGTCTGTCTGTCTGTCTGTCTGTCTGTCTGTCTATATAATCTAATGTCCCTCTCACCCTTGTGGGGTGGTATCTGTGTCATCCTCAAGTTCGGGTCCTCAACCAGACCCCTGGGAGTCTGAGGGTTCTGTCAGTATCTTAGCTGTTCCTAGGACTGCGCTCTTCTGGACTGAGGCTTCAGATGTTGTTCCAGGAATCTGCTGGAGCCACTCTTCCAGTTTGGGGGTCACTGCCCCAAGTGCTCCTACTACCATGGGGACCACATTAACCTTGACCTTCCACATCTGTTCCAGGTGTTCTTTCAACCCTTGATACTTCTCAATCTTTTCGTGTTCCTTCTTTCTGATGTTGGCGTCAGCTGGAATCACCACATCTATCACCACTGCTCTCTTCTGCTCTTTGTCCACCACCACTATGTCCGGTTTGTTAGCCAGCAGCTGTTTGTCAGTCTGAACCACCTTTGGTGGTGTGTCCTATTGGGATTTGGGTACTTCTAGTCCATACTGGGTACAGATGTTCCTGTACACTATCACGGCTACTTGGTTGTGCCTTTCCATGTATGCTGAGCTGGCTAGCATCTACACCCTGCTACCACATGCTGGACCGACTCTGGGGCTTCTTTACATAGCCTGCACCTTGGGTCAGATCTACTGTGGTAGATATTGGCCTCTATTGCTCTTGTACTTAGGGCCTGTTCTTGTGCTGCCATGATCAGGGCCTCTGTGCTGTCTGTCAGTCCAGCTTTATTCAGCCATTGGTAGGTCTTCTTGATATCAGCCACTTCCTCTATCTGACGGTGGTACATGCCGTGTAGGGGCTTGTCTCTCCATGTTGTCTCCTCCTGCTCCTCTTCCTCCTCAGGTTTCTGCTGTCTAAGGCATTCACTGAGCAGTTCATCTGTTGGGGCCATCTTCCTGATGTACTCTTGGATTTTCGATGTCTCATCCTGGATAGTGGCCCTGATTATATATATATATATATATATATATATATATATATATATATATATATATATATATATATATATATATATATATATATATATATATATATATATATATATATATATATATATATATATATATATATATATATACAGGTCTTTCTAAAAAAATTAGCATATTGTCATAAAGTTCATTATTTTCTGTAATGTACTGATAAACATTAGACTTTCATGTATTTTAGATTCATTACACACAACTGAAGTAGTTCAAGCCTTTTGTTGTTTTAATACTGATGATTTCGGCAAAAAAGTAAAGAAAAACCCAAAATTCCTATCTCAAAAAATTAGCGTATCATGAAAAGGTACTCTAAACGAGCTAGTAACCTGATCATCTGAATCAACGAATTAACTCTAAACACCTGCAAAAGATTCCTGAGGCTTTTAAAAACTCCCAGCCTGGTTCATGACTCAAAACCGCAAGCATGGGTAAGACTGCCGACCTGACTGCTGTCCAGAAGGTCATCATTGACCCTCAAGCAAGAGGGTAAGACACAAAGAAACAACTGAGTGAATAGTCTGTTCCCAGAGTCCTGTATCAAGGCACCTCAGTGGGAAGTCTGTGGAAGGAACAAGTGTGGCAGAAAACACTGCACAACCAGAAGAGGTGACCGGTTTTAAGTCTAAAATTGATATGGATTGATCACAAGTTGCTGTATTTTTTCTTATTTTAAAACTATTTAAGAAACAGCCTCAAAATTGAAATTCAAATAAATGTTTTTGATCACAAAAGTAAGAGAACTATTTACAGAAGTTTTTTATGGAACTGAGTCAGAACATGAATATTCTTAAGTCTATGAATGAATATTTACCAAAGAATTGAGATTCAGGGCTTTTGATCACAATAGTAAAGGAACTATATATAGAACGAGTAAACACAAAGTGCATTAATGAAGTGCATGCAATAAAAAAAGTAATTAACTACAAAGTATGCATGAACAAGAATTGTCATACTCAACAAAACATTTAAATTTTTTTTCTTCTTTTTATTTTAATTTTTTTCTAGTACTTTTATTTCAATTATTTATTTTTATTACCTAATGCTATTGCCATTTTTTTTCACATAAAGTTAAACAATAATGATTATGGTGTGTGTGTGTATGTGTGTGTGTGTGCCCAACCAAGTATTGAGTGCATAACTGAACATAATTATTTGAAGGTTGACTTTTTTTGTATTAAAAACACTTTTTTTTTTTAATTGGTCGGATGACATATGCTAATTTTTTGAGATTGGGATTTTTGGTTTTTCTTTACTTTTTTACCGAAATCATCAATATTAAAACAATAAAATGCTTGTACTACTTCGGTTGTGTGTTTTCAGGTTTTTTGTGAAGGCCTTGTATGTTATACAGGTGCATTGAGATTAGGATGATCTGCTACACCGGAGCAACACGGCGTCCAACCACAGAATTCATCTTCAGTGATTTGGGTGGTGGTGTGTCTGCACATGTTTCACATGAAATGCATGACATTAATGTTTCTGATGGATTCATTTTCTTTTTGCTGCAGGTTCCATGATCTTCCACATAACATAAAGCCGTTAAAATAGGTTGGATTTAAGTACAAACATACAATTCTATGACAGTTGAGATCAAGTCAGCAGTGATGTTTTGTTACCCTCAAAGGTTTTAGTCTCAGTGAAGCTAATGAACGCTTTGGAGGGTCAGTGAGACATGAATCATGAATAAATCTCTCAGTGAAGAACTGTTGTTTCTGCTTTTGTTTCTGTTCTCTGAATAATCCAGAAATCACAGACTTGTTCTTCAGGATGATCACTAATGATGCTGCTTTTCTAAGCGTGAGGAGTCACATGCTTCCTCCATCCGGGAGAGGTTGAAAAATGTAACGCTGATGATTAGATTAATTTAAAATAAGTAGCTGCACTTATTCTTCTGTCCAGCTCATTAAAAACCATCACCACAGCAATACTATTTCACCGTAATTTCCATTTCATTTTGACATTTCTAGGAATGGCTGGGAGCTGCACTCTGTTTAAAAGCCAGCAGACACATGAAATGTCTGCTCTGATGATTGATGTGGAATCACAGCGGGTGATGAGAAGCATGACTGATTTTCACAGTGGTGGTTATATTTAATGAGGCCTGTGGAGGTGACTGTTTAGGTGTTTGACAGATGCCTTTTGATGTGGCTGAGAGGTATCACTGCATCTGAACGTGTCGGTGGAAAACTGTATGAATTACCCCAAGAAAAGCTGCTTTTTAAAAGTAAATTACATCTTGGATTTGTTGGTGGGAAGACAAGAAAAGAAAATCGAGTATAGTAGTACATCCTGACTTCTGGTTTTTGGTCGGATTAGAAATATCACTATATTTATTACAATATTGTTAAAATGTTTTTTTTAAAAAAAGGTCTCATCTCACAATGTTTTTTGAATAAGAAGTTCTCCAGAATTCACATCTACACCCAAATCCACTTAAGAATAAAGAGTTTACATCCTTCTTGGTTGAAGATTCATTTCATCTTCAACAAAAAGTGATATTTTCATAAATAACTTCTAAACTTTTAAAAAAAAATAAGGTCGAAGAATTTTGGATCGGGAGTAATAAGGGACCGATCCAGGAAGTATACTTTTCCTTTCTTTAAAAGTTTATACATACATTATATACGCTACACACACTACTGAAGAACTCCTCCGAGAGCTGCCACCTTATCGTGGTGGGGGGAGTTTGAATGCCCGAATGATCCCAGGAGCTATGTTGCCAGTGGCTTTATGCTCCTGCCTAGGCTCTCCCTCGGCAAACAGGTCCTGGGTGACGGGCCAGACAAAGAGCAGTACGAAAACCCCTATGACGAAAGAAAAATCAAGGACCGCCCAACCTCTGGTGGACTCACCACCCGCCGAGGAAACCACAGGGGACGGGTGCAGTGTGGATTGGGTGGCAGTCGTCAGCATGGGGCTCGACGACCCAATCCCCAGACAGTCTAGCTCTAGCGACATGGAATGTCACCTCGCTGGGGGGAAAGGAGCCAGAGCTTGTGAGGGAGGTTGAGAGGTACTGACTTGATATAGTTGGGCTCACCTCCACCCACAGCTTGGGCTCTGGAACCCAAACCCTTGAGAGGGGCTGCACTCTCCACTTTTCTGGTGTTGTCCAAGGTGAGAGGCGGCGGGCTGGTGTGGGCTTGCTTGTGGCCCCACAGCTCAGCCGTCATATGTTGGAGTTCACCCCAGTGAACGAGAGGGTCGCGTCCCTGCGCCTTCGGGTTCACCACTTGTTTCGGCCCACGGGCCGAGTCCCTGGGAGGAGTACTGAATAGTGCTCCGACTGGGGACTCCATTGTTCTCCTTAGGGACTTCAACGCTCACGTGGGCAATGACAGTGAGACCTGGAAAGGGGTGATTGGGATGAACGGCCTCCCCGATCTGAACACGAGTGGTGTTCTGTTATTTGACTTCTCTGCTAGTCACAGTTTGTCCATAACAAACACCTTGTTCAACCACAGGGATGTCCATAAGTGCACATGACACCAGGACACCCTAGGCCGGAGGTCGATGATCGACTTTGTTGTCGTATCATCAGACCTCCAACCACGTGTGTTGGACACTCGGGTGAAGAGAGGGGCCGATCACCACTTGGTGGTGAGTTGGATCCGCTGGCAGAGCAGGGGGCCGGACAGACTCGGCAGGCCCAAACGTGTTTTGAGAGTCTGCTGGGAACGTCTGGCAGAACCCTCTGTCAGTGAGGTCTTCAACTCCCACCTCTGAGAGCTTCTCCCAGATCCCGCAGGAGGCTGGGGACATTGAGTCACAGTGGACCATGTTCTTCGCCTCTGTTGTCGAAGCGGCTGCTCGGAGCTGTGGTCGCAAGGTCTCTGGTGCCTGTCACAGCGGTAACCCCCGAACCCGGTGGTGAACACCCGAAGTAAGGGGAGGAGACCTTGAGGAAGACCTAGGATACGCTGGAGGGACTATGTCTCTCGGCTGGCCTGGGAACGCCTCGGGCTCCCCCCAGAGGAGCTGGAAGAGCTGTCTGGGGAGAGGGAAGTATGGGCATCCCTGCTGAGACTGCTGCCCTCGCGACCTGGCCCCGGATAAGCTGTTGATCATGTATGGATGGATGGATGGATGGATGGATGGATGGATGGACACTACTGAAGCGGTTTCCACAGAGATCCCCTTTGCTGCCTGAGTAATGTGCTTTTTGTTTCATCTTTCTATCTGCAACGGTTGCAAAGATATTTGGTGGTCAAACAAACAAACGAACACTGACAATCGCAAGAAATTACCGCTTTGAAATAATCATAATAATAATCATAACCATAATTAATTATTTGAATAAATAAATAACATAACATAAAATAACATAACAACAAAATAAAATAACGTATCATAATAATAATAATAAATAACATAATTAAAACCACATGAACACCACCATAGGGTACAATCTTTGAACAGAACACTTTACCTGAAGGAAAGTGGCTCACTTGATCAATTTTTCATTTGCATCTACTGGACCGGACTGCTGGCAGCTTCAGGAAGTATAGTGTTATTAAGAAAGCCTCGAATCCAGCGCCAACACTACAGGGTAATTACAGCATGTAGAATGAAGAGCATCAATCCTTCCATGTAAAATTATAGACTGAAATATATCCCCTGAAGTCTGGCAATTTGTGAGACAAAGGAACTGCACTGACCGTTTGTTGGGGTATGGTTAAATCTGAACGCTACAACCGGAGATGAAATGCCTGTGACAGACCTGCAGCAGCTGCAGCGACGGGATGGAACTCTTGAATGTGACACGTGAAGCACATACAACAGCTCTCCTACCAGTCAAGGCTTGAGGAAAATCATTCAGGACATAATTTTCTTTTAAATGTCTCCATATTTAGAATTACAGCACACATTTTCTTCTCTTTGATGCATCAGGCCTGGAGCATCATGTGGTTTAGTCTGACTGAATTTAGATAAATAGCCTGAAAAAAAAAAAAAAAAAAAAGAAGCACCATCCCCCCAAAGGCTGTTGATAGAGAATCTCTTTCCTCCACCCCCGGAGCTGCCAGGGAAATGAGACCTTGAGAGAGATGGGGGACTTTTACATTTTGTCATGCTCATTGTTCACTCCTTCATATTTTCCCTATGTGCAAATTAATGATTATGGCACATCCTCTGACAAAACAACAAGGGAGCTGCTGTTTAAAAGTGAAAAATGAACTCGATTTTTTTCTTTTCTTTTCTTTTTTATTCTTAAAGTTGGTATGATATTTGAATTTTCTATTCATTTAGGTTATGAAAGATATAACTGCCATGACAAATTATCCTATTTGTTTTTAAGGAAGCACTATTTGAAACCATTTAGATCTTAACATAGAAGAATATGTAAGGAAAACAATGGCGTTATGTAACTTTTACTATTACACAGGAGCAAAATGAAGCAGGATGATGCTGAATGATGCAAATGCTATTTAAACTCACTGTTAATGACAGGATTCTAATGCTACATGCATATACATGCTAAATGATGCTAACGATAAGCATAGACCCATGCTCACCAATGGCAAAGCTATGTATAAATCAAACTTAAAGAAATGTAAAACCACACTAAATTGAGCACTCTTACATACAAAAGAAGGACGACTTAATCTGAAATCAGAAAAAAGCAGTTTTAAAACTTTTAAATAGTTAAAATAAAGTAAATACTTGAAGTAAATACTTTTTTTTTTTTTACAAATAATTTCATTTTTTTTATTTTTCAAAATATAATTTTGGAAGAATTTTCAATGACAGTTTAAAAATATGCTAGTTTGTTTTGTTTTTTTTTTAGCTTGAATGAAGAAAGATGGCATATTGAAGTGCAGCACAAAACTAGGAAGTTGAAATACATCACTCTCGCACACATGAATTAGATTGTGATAAGGAAATTCGATTCCAACACGACAAACCGCAACCCCCACCAATACTCCGTCACCATTCCACCTTTTGCTTCAGCTGTGACACCAGCTTGCATGTGAAAATGTTCCTAATAAACTTTTGCACGGCAGTTGTGATGTTTGCTAAATCTAATGTTATATAAAAGATAAACAGCCTTAAAATAAAACAGATTTTTCTCAATTTTACAGAGCATTTCTGAAGTGTGACTTTAGCTCATGGACCTACTGTGGAAGCTGATGCTGAAACGACACACTGTGCAGATCCATTATCAGCCTCTGCCTGCTGGCCACCGATGGAGAGACTGTGTGCAGCTGGAACCAGCAGTCTAACTGAGGCTCAAACACTGGAGATCTTTATTTGAGGTGAAGTATTGAGTCATTGGTTTTCTTTGACGCCTTTTATGCTGCACAGTAATTCAAACCCTTTTTTATGTGATGCAAAAAAAAAAAAAAAAACATCTTTGTGGTGTAGTGGAGCTGAAATCTTCCACTTCTATACAAACAAAAGACTAAAATAAAACCACACAATCCGAAAACAACTGCTGCTTGAAATCTTCATACACAAACGAGCAAACTTCAGCTTCATCAGAGTTAGAAAACTAAATGAGATGTAGGAGTTCTCAGTAATGAATTTAAAATAGTCCAAATTAGCTTGTTTTTTCTCTCTTTTTTTTCCCCAAGTCTGTTTTTGGAGGTGGTGCTGCTAAGATTCGAGTCGTGTTGCAACTGCCTTTTGATTTTCTTCCACTGATGGTGTGGGTTGATGTAAGGTGTTAGAGGGAGAGGATAAATATTCTATAACCTCTGTCGTGTATCAAACACAGAGCGGAACATAAACACAAAGAGAGAAGTCGATTCTGAAAAGGGATTCTTTCTGTTCTGAAGGCTGATTTCTCTTTGAGGCATCTCAGCCCCATCAAATAGAGATACAAACTTGTGGTGCAGCACTTCTGATGTGTCACGCTTTCATTCCGCTCGTGCGTCTCCGGGGTAGATACGCAAGACACTGTTGGAACGGAACACTTTGAAATGCAGGGATGCTCACTGAGACTTTAATTAAAGCTATCTTTTGACTAAAACATCTTTCTCTGGTGACCTCTACTTTGTGGGTCTGGGAAAAGACTTAATCCAAAGTTCACCACTGCATCTAAAAGGATATTACATTCTGACAAAGTGCGATCAGCCGATTTCATAGAGAGGAAATTAAAATAGGGAGTTTGAGCAAAAGGTCTTGAACGGCTAATAACTGCTTTTATAAAATGATAAATAATGAGATGCTCGAAGAGAAAGTATCATTAAAAGCTGCACTGCTATGTAATAACACAATGATATTATTATCTGCACATCACTAAAAGTAATATAAATTAAGGCCATTAAGAAGACGTACATCCATTGCTGGCGCATTAATTATTATACTTATTCCTGGATTAAAATGATTAATGTTGTTTAATGTGGAAGCGATATTTTAATGTAGCTGATTGAAGGTTGATGTCATTTCTTAATATATGCCTTTTGGAAGTGCGTGATTAACAAGCTCAGTGCAGGCTTGTGCATGAAATATTAATCTGAAAAGTAACTAGTAGCTAAAACTATATGATGAATGCAGTGGAGTAAGAAATGTTCAAGAAAAAAAACTACAAAAGAAGTACAAAGTGGAATAAAGTATGCTGATATATCAAAGGAAAGTACAGGTTGTTAATTCTGTTCTTTGACATTGGGTGTAAGTGTCCTGGTTGGTACGAGAGGAAACTAAGGAGTCTTCTTCTTCTTTTCCTTTCGGCTTTTCCCTTCAGGGGTCGCCACAGCAAATCAATTGCCTCCATCGCACCCTGTCTTCTGCATCCTCTTCTCTCACACCAACTACCTTCATGTCCTCTTTCACTACATCCATAAACCTCCTCTTTGGTCTTCCTCTAGGCCTCCTGCCTGGCAGTTCAAAACTCAGCATCCTTCTACCAATATATTCACTATCTCTCCTCTGGACATGTCCAAACCATCTCAGTCTGGCCTCTCTGACTTTATCTCCAAAACCTCTAACATGTGCTGTCCCTCTGATGTACTCATTCCTGATCCTATCCTTCCTGGTCACTCCCAGAGAGAACCTCAGCATCTTCATCTCTGCTACCTCCAGCTCTGTCTCCTGTCTTTTCCTCAGTGACACTGTCTCTAGACCAAACAACATCGCTGGTCTCACCACAGTTTTGTACACCTTTCCTTTCATTTTAGCTGAAACTCTTCTATCACACATCAAGGCGGCAGGAGAGTAAAGAACACCTGTCAATAGACTTCCATCCCTATCCTTAATCACCCTAACCTGCTGCACGTCCTTCCCATCTCTGTCTCTCTGTCTTGCCAGCCTGTATAGATCAGTCTCTCCCTCCTTACTGTCCAACCTAGCATACAAGTCATCATAAGCTTCTTGTTTGGCCTTTGCTACCTCTACCTTCACCTTACGCTGTATCTCCCTGTACTCCTGTCTACTCTCCTCAGTCCTCTCAGTGTCCCACTTCTTCTTAGTTAACCTCTTTCTCTGTATACACTCCTGTACCTCCTCATTCCACCACCAAGTCTCCTTATCTACTTTCCTTCCAGAAGACACACCAAATACTCTCCTACCTGTCTCCCTGATCACATTAGCTGTAGTTGTCCAGTCATCTGGAAGCACCTCCTGACCACCCAGAGCCTGTCTTAACTCCTTCCTAAAGGTCATGCAACACTCTTCCTTTTTCAGCTTCCACCATTTTGTCCTCTGCTCTCCCTTTGCCCTCTTCATCTTCCTCACCACCAGAGTCATCCTACACACCACCATCCTATGCTGTTTGGCTACACTCTCACCTACCACTACTTTACAGTCACTGATCTCCTTCAGGTTTCATCGTCTACACAAGATGTAGTCTACCTGTGTGCTCCTACCTCCACTCTTATAGGTCACCCTATGTTCCTGCCTCTTCTGGAAGAAAGTATTCACTACAGCTATTTCTATCCTTTTTGCAAAGGAGAGGAAACTAAGGAGTATTTGAATTATTATATTTGGTTAGTGGCACATAATATTAAGCAACAGATATTATTATAGATGTTCTATTTTTTTTTTTACAAGAACCAATAACATGCTTCTCGTCTCACCTTGAGACCTCATCATTTGGTACCCTTTCCCCTGTGTTTGGATTAGATACCATCCACTGCGTCTGATTTGGGACTCAATTCTTTGTTGCACTGAAACTTGTTTTGAAATAAAGAGTTTGACGGCTCCAGTCTGATACTGATATGATAACTGATCACAATTTTGTGTTTAACAAATTTGAGGCTTATAAAGAGATCATAATTAAATAGCGTTTTCAAACTATTCCAATGTGAGAATAGTCATCTCTAGACCTAGCATGGAAAGACATGTATGCAAAATGTTTATTTGTTTATATCTGAAGTTTTCTATTTGTTAGTCTTCCATACACACGACAACTGTTTTTTTTTTTTTTCCATCATTTTTAATCTGTATTATTATTTTTCTTACAGGGGACCTTAACAGGTCTTCATAAATAAATATAAATTTATTAGCAAATTTAAGAGAGAATTCATAGCGGTAGTGTTAATTTCTTACATGTTACAAACCAGACTTTGATGCTGGACTGTTCAAAATGCCAAAATGATTTAGTGTCGCGTACCTCATGGGAACGCGTGCAACTTGACTAAATATCAGGTCTGTAACAAATGGGAGCAGTTACTCTAAAGAGCCATTTAGCTATCCGGGGGGGGATTTACTTAAGTATATTTTATGGAGGCTTTGGTGTGATGATGCATATCTGTGAGATATTATTAAAGGAGCGGAATGGATAGCTGAAGGTCGGAAACAGGATAGGACGATGTTTAGCGACGTGGTCGCCCTTGTGCTCAACATGTAAGCTAGAAGGGCTAGAAGTAAAAGAATTGAAAAAAGCGCTCATCTGCTGCTGATAATGTCCAGTTAAAACCCAACTACATCTCAATACGCTCTCCACAACGTGATCAGGCTGAAGCAGCGTGCATCAGGGACGAGAGATCGTGTGGGTGTTGGGAAAAGGCATTTGCATCATTTCATTTGCAGCGTGTTGTTGGCTTTAAACAGCGCTATTAAATGCAATCCTTTTTTTTTTCTCTTTACCTTCCCCCTGGAGAACATTGGCATGAATACATTTCACCTTTCAGCAGCGAGCTTGGACGAGAACAATGAAGACAAAAGAGGTCAGGCTTGTAACGAAAGCACGGCGTGTAGAGGTCGGGCGTGTCTGCGTCGTGTCACACTCAGCCTGCCCACGCTATGCAAACATCGCTGCTCATTATACCGACATATCGGTGCAGTTTTCACCTTTAACAAAAGCAGCGTTATTTCATAAAGCTGCAGGTTATTCATGTTGTCAACAACCTGTCGCATCAAGACTCAACGCAGAAGGCCATCAGACTTCTAGGACTAACATACCAGAAATAATCTGCAACATCTGTGTAATTTAGACAAAAACCCACTTCTTTGAATGCTTCACTATGAATTTTATGTTGAAGTTTAATTCAGATGTCTGCATGCTATACTGAATAAATCATAACAACCCATGGCAGACATTCTTCGGCTGTTCTTTGCATTACATTTTTATTCTGCAAAATTTGCAACTGTACTATTCTCTCAAGGTACAGACAAAATATTCTGAGTAGATGAAGGAAAACTGAATCTGAATTTTGAAAAAACTGACAACCTGCAAAATAAACAGGAATTATGCCCTTTTAAGCATAATTCCTGATATAAAAATTGTTATATTAATGAATTTGTGTATGAATTACAGTTTCTGATGTTGCATTATTCTGTTTATGATGGTAATAATGCTGCTGCAGTGAGGGTTTGGGATGTAGAATAAGAGGCTGAGGCTCCTATGATTCTTTTAAATCTACATATTTAGGTATTTTTCACATCACCTGAATCCTGTCAGAGACAGATTCCTGCGCTGCTTGTGGGACTATCGTTCACTAGTCAACATGTTCTCTCTTTTAGTTCCTATAAGGACATAAATAAATGACTTTGTTAAATAAAGTCTTATATTCAGACATATTAATCCTAAAGAAGACAAAAAAATGCTCTGCTGCAATTCTGCTCTAATGGTTCACATGAAATATAAAAAATAAAAAAGTTTTTTTTTTTTTTTCCTGAGAGTTTAAAACTATCTTGTATGCTTCCCATCTGGACCGGATGGTTTCCTGTCAGTGCCAGAAGCTTACTGACTTTTTAAAAAAATTATTTCTATATGATCATAAAAGTCTATCTCATGTCAATCCTTAATAGTTCTTGAATCATCAGCAACAATACGGTTTTCCTTGGTTAAATCTATTTAGAATCAAATACTATTTTAATATTGATCAAAATAAGTATTTTATTTTCTAATCATGTCATGTTTATTACATTATTCCCTTCATATATTTAGCACTGTTTATTCATTTCATTTATTTCATCTTTTTAACTAACAAACAGAGCTTTGGTGGTTCTGTACAATTTAAACTGGTTAATTTTTTCTTATTCATTATGTGTAAAGCACCCATATGTGGTACAATAATTATCTTAATAATATATATGATGTTAATTATCACAAAGTTAATGTCTGTTCTATTTAAAGGCTCGCAGTGGGCCTGCTGTAAACCGCATTAGCCCTGAAATGTTTTAGAATGAGCTGAAATAAGCTGTGCTTCTGCGCCTCTGTCCAATTTAATAAGTTACCACAGGTTATCATTTTTAGCGCTGATTAAATTCTGCAAGAATTTCAAATTATACTGCTTACAATTGTATTGTATGAGTTAAAGTTCAACGCTCATCTCCGCATGCACACGTCCCTTAAAATGTCATCATTATTAAACCAGGAAAAGATTATTTCTTAAGTACCTCTGAACACCAACACAGTTCAGGTAGGAGACAGTATAAAAGAAACAGAGGCAATTAAGAGAAGAAAATGTAAATAGGATATGTTCTTCAAGCTTTTAGATGAAATAAGTAAAATAAAAAGTAAGAAAACAGGCCCTAGATTAACATCATTAGACTGACTTAAATCTTATTTTCTTTTGTATGTGTTAAATATATGATATAAAAATTAAAAGAGAGCAAATCTGATGATCCGAGAGTTTTTATGCCAGAGCAGAAAATCGGAAATGTTTTTTTTTTGTTCCATTCACCAGCAGAAGTATTTAGAAGACCAGTATTCAGCGTAAAGATCTGAAGATTGAAATGATGCCATGCTCACTTGGTGACGACTCAAATCAGTCACCGTCTGGATCAGTGTTCAAGCCATGAATCGTACATTTCATCCAGAAAGTATTTATAGTGCTTCAATTCGTCCACATTTTGTTATTTAACAGCCTTATTCCAAAATGGAATAAATTCATTTCCCCCCTCAAAATTCTACACACAACACGCCACAGTTGACAATGATTTTAATTTAATTTTTGAAAATTTGTTAAAAATAAAAACATTTAAAAAAATGTAATGTACATATGTTTTTATTTGCAGCCTTTGCCACAAAGCTCAGAATTGAGCTCAGGTTTATTTCATGTTGTCATTATGATAGATAGATATGATATATGGATAGACATGTCTGTCTTTACATATCTGTTTGACAAATTTTCAAAAATTCTCCCAGAAAACACTTCTATCTATCATCCGGAAAACTTTTCTTTTCTTGTTTTGGATAATACAGAGCAATCTTACAATGAACGTCTCAAGATTATATAAAACAGTCTTTAAATTGTATTGTTAATATTCTTTTTTTTTTAATGGTGTGTTTCAACAGCTGCTGGTCTGACAGAGATTGCTTCAATATGTCTGAGATATGTCATCACAAATCCCGCTGTATGTTTCTGTAGCGTGAGTAACGCTCCACGCCAGCTGATGTGATAACAGCATGACTGCTTCTGAGACACGGAGTCTGCTTCTGTCTTGTCTTATGATTGTGAAATTCAGTATAATTGGTGAATTCCTGGTTTGATGTTAGCACGGAATGAAGGGTTGTGTGCATTTGGGCAGCAGGTTTGGTTCAACACTTTACTTAAACATTGGCAGGTAGCTTCAACAACCAATATTCCAAAAGAATGGGTAGATTACCTGATACCACTTCACCGGTGGTGCTGGTACTGAGTATGGTGCTTCTTCTTTTGGGCTTTTCCCTTCAGGGTCGCCACAGCGAATCAACCGCCTCCATCTAACCCTGTCTTCTGCATCCTCTTCTCTCACACCAACTACCTTCATGTCCTCTTTCATTACATCCATAAACCTCCTCTTTGGTCTTCCTCTAGGCCTCCTGCCTGGCAGTTCAAAACTCAGCATCCTTCTACCAATATATTCACTATCTCTCCTCTGGACATGTCCAAACCATCTCAGTCTGGCCTCTCTGACTTTATCTCCAAAACCTCTAACATGTGCTGTCCTTCTGATGTACTCAATCCTGATCCTATCCTTCCTGGTCACTCCCAGAGAGAACCTCAGCATCTTCATCTCTACTACCTCCAGCTCTGCCTCCTGTCTTTTCCTCAGTGACACTGTCTCTAGACCAAACAACATCGCTGGTCTCACCACAGTTTTGTACACCTTTCCTTTCATTTTAGCTGAAACTCTTCTATCACACATCACACCTGACACTTTTCTCCACCCATTCCATCCTGCCTGGACACGCTTCTTCACCTCTTTTCCCCACTCTCCATTGCTCTGGACTGTTGACCCTAAGTACTTAAAATCCCCCACCTTCTTGATATCTTCTCCCTGTATCCTCACTCTTCCACTTTGGTTCCTCTCATTCACACACATGTACTCTGTCTTACTGCGGCTAACCTTCATCCCTCTCCTTTCCAGGACAAACCTCCACCTCTCTAGCTTCTCCTCCACCTCGTCCCTACTCTCACTGCAGATCACAATGTCATCTGCAAACATCATTGTCCATGGAGATTCCTGTCTGACCTCGTCTGTCAGCCTGTCCATCACCATAGCGACCAAGAAGGGGCTCAGAGCTGATCCCTGATGCAGTCCCACCTCCACCTTGAACTCCTCTGTCACACCTACAGCACACCTACATCCTATTCTAGGATTTTTTAATATACATAAAAATAAAAATAATACAGTCTTTGTACTTTCTGTACTGGCCAGGAGTGCTCACATTTGTTCATCTACATCTGGAGGCTTTATCTCCAGATTCACACTTTCTAATTTAGTGGATTAAATAAATAAAAATGCCAGATAAATATCAGATTACAAAATAAGCGGACAATGTAATATGATTTGCTAAATTTTTCTATACATGGCATGAATCTCACAGGTTCAGAGCAGTGATATAGATACACTTTTTAATTCCTGGCAGCGACAGACTTTATGTCAAACCTTTGGAACATTTTATCCAGAACCAGTGAGTAATTCTTCACTGCAGCTGACATTTCAAAAGCTATCTCCCTCAAAGTTCCAAGTTCAGCTATCAAGGACTGGCCTCACTGAGACGGATTAGGTGATAGTTTGTTTAAAATGTCATCCTCTCCTGCAATAACACTTGCTCACATGTGGGACTTATGGGACTTACAGGTATCTGTTGAAGGATGTGTGTGACAATCAGGGAGGAATGGGAGGTATACTAACTAACAAGCTAAGCATGATATATCAATATATATCAATAATTCATTAAGATTGAAATGATAGTCTTTATTAAAGGATAGGTTTGGTTTTTGAAAAAGATGTAATTCTCACAGTAAATTATTGGTTCCTCTGATTATTCCTCATCCACGCTGTCCATGAAAACCTACACTTAAAATTGGTTAAACCTATTTTTTCCATGTAAAAATGCATCTTGTTTTTAGCCCAAATAACATTTATCCATTAAGCATTGTTAGCCCCACAAACGTAATAACTCCCACAAACGTAATAACCCCACAAACATAATAAAAAATTGCAGCTTTTAATGTTATAATTCCACAAATGTAATAACTTTCCCACAAACGTAATACCTAATTTACCAAAAAAATTACATTTGTGGGAGTAATTACGTTTGTGGGGCTAACAAGCATACAAAACAATTCTCTTGTATTAGTGCACAGATGTAGCCACAAGAGGACACAAGCCAGTGTCTTATTGTGTCTTATTGATTACTGTTGGTCGAAGAAGGACAGGAGGAAAGTGTGTTCGTAGGAAGACAGAGAAGAGGAGCGCCAAGAGTATAGGACTAAGAGTAGGGACGTTGAATGTTGGAACTATGACAGGAAAAGGTAGAGAGTTGGTTGACGTGATGCAGAGGAGGAAGGTAGACATACTGTGTGTCCAGGAGACCAGGTGGAAAGGTAGCAAGGCTAGAGGTTTAGGAGCAGGGTTCAAGTTGTTCTATCATGGTGTAGATGGGAAGAGAAATGGAGTAGGAGTTATCTTGAAGGAGGAGTTTGTTAGGAATGTCCTGGAGGTAAAAAGAGTGTCAGATAGAGTGATGAGTCTGAAGCTAGAAATAGAAGGTGTGATGTTCAATGTTGTTAGTGGGTATGCCCCACAGGTAGGATGTGAGCTGGAGGAGAAGGAGAAATTCTGGTTGGACTTTGATGAAGTGATGCAGAGCATACCTAGAAGTGAGAGAGTTGTCATTGGAGCAGACTTCAATGGACATGTTGGTGCAGGTAACAGAGGTGATGAGGAAGTGATGGGCAGGTTTGGTATCCAGGAGAGGAACGCAGAAGGACAGATGGTAGTTGACTTTGCAAAAAGGATGGAAATGGCTGTAGTGAATACTTTCTTCCAGAAGATGCAGGAACATAGGGTGACCTATAAGAGTGGAGGTAGGAGCACACAGGTAGACTACATCTTGTGTAGACGGTGTAACCTGAAGGAGATCAGTGACTGTAAAGTAGTGGTAGGCGAGAGTGTAGCCAAACATAGGATGGTGGTGTGTAGGATGACTCTGGTGGTGAGGAAGATGAAGAGGGCAAAGGCAGAGCAGAGGACGAAATGGTGGAAGCTAAAAAAGGAAGGGTATTGCATGACCTTTGGGAAGGAGTTAAGACAGGCTCTGGGTGGTCAGGAGGTGCTTCCAGATGACTGGACAACTACAGCTAATGTGATCAGGGAGACCGGTAGGAGAGTACTTAGTGTGTCATCTGGAAGGAAAGTAGATAAGGAGACTTGGTGGTGGAATGAGGAGGTACAGGAGTGTATACAAAGAAAGAGGTTAGCTAAGAAGAAGTGGGACACTGAGAGGACTGAGGAGAGTAGACAGGAGTACAGGGAGATGCATCGTAAGGTGAAGGTAGAGGTAGCAAAGGCCAAACAAGACGCTTATGATGACTTGTATGCTCGGTTGGACAGTAAGGAGGGAGAGACTGATCTATACAGGCTGGCAAGACAGAGAGATAGAGATGGGAAGGACGTGCAGCAGGTTAGGGTGATTAAGGATAGGGATGGAAGTCTATTGACAGGTGCCAGCAGTGTGATGGTAAGATGGAAAGAGTACTTTGAAGAGTTGATGAACGTGGAAAATGAGAGAGAACAAAGACTAGAAGAGGTGACTGTTGTGGACCAGGAAGTAGCAAAGATTAGTCAGGATGAAGTGAGGAGGGCATTGAAGAGGATGAAGAGTGGAAAGGTAGTCGGTCCTGATGATATACCTGTAGAGGTTTGGAAGTGTCTAGGAAAGGTGGCAGTAGAGTTTCTGACTGGGTTGTTCAACAGGATCTTAGATAGTGAGAAGATGCCTGAGGAGTGGAGGAGAAGTGTGCTGGTGCCCATTTTTAAGAACAAGTGAGATGTGCAGAGTTGTGGCAACTACAGAGGAATAAAGCTGATGAGCCATACAATGAAGTTATGGGAAAGAGTAGTGGAAGCTAGACTAAGGGCAGAAGTGAGCATTTGTGAGCAGCAGTATGGTTTCATGCCAAAAAAGAGTACTACAGATGCAGTATTTGCTTTGAGGATGTTGATAGAGAAGTACAGAGAAGGCCAGACGGAGCTGCATTGTGTTTTTGTAGATCTGGAGAAAGCTTATGACAGGGTGCCCAGAGAGGAACTGTGGTATTGTATGAGGAAGTCTGGAGTGCCAGAGAAGTATGTTAGAGCGGTGCAGGACATGTATGAGGACTGTAAGACAGTGGTGAGGTGTGCTGTAGGTGTGACAGAGGAGTTCAAGGTGGAGGTGGGACTGCATCAGGGATCAGCTCTGAGCCCCTTCTTGGTCGCTATGGTGATGGACAGGCTGACAGACGAGGTCAGACAGGAATCTCCATGGACTATGATGTTTGCAGATGACATTGTGATCTGCAGTGAGAGTAGGGAAGAGGTGGAGGAGAAGCTAGAGAGGTGGAGGTTTGTCCTGGAAAGGAGAGGGATGAAGGTTAGCCGCAGTAAGACAGAGTACATGTGTGTGAATGAGAGGGACCCAAGTGGAAGAGTGAGGTTACAGGGAGAAGAGATCAAGAAGGTGGAGGATTTTAAGTACTTCGGGTCAACAGTCCAGAGCAATGGAGAGTGGGGAAAAGAGGTGAAGAAGCGTGTGCAGGCAGGATGGAACGGGTGGAGAAAAGTGTCAGGTGTGATGTGTGATAGAAGAGTTTCAGCTAAAATGAAAGGAAAGGTGTCCAAAACTGTGGTGAGACCAGCGATGTTGTTTGGTCTAGAGACAGTGTCACTGAGGAAAAGACAGGAGACAGAGCTGGAGGTAGCAGAGATGAAGATGCTGAGGTTCTCTCTGGGAGTGACCAGGAAGGATAGGATCAGGAATGAGTACATCAGAGGGACAGCACATGTTAGAGGTTTTGGAGATAAAGTCAGAGAGGCCAGACTGAGATGGTTTGGACATGTCCAGAGGAGAGATAGTGAATATATTGGTAGAAGGATGCTGAGTTTTGAACTGCCAGGCAGGAGGCCTAGAGGAAGACCAAAGAGGAGGTTTATGGATGTAGTGAAAGAGGACATGAAGGTAGTTGGTGTGAGAGAAGAAGATGCAGAAGACAGGGTTAGATGGAGGCAATTAATTCGCTGTGGCGACCCCTGAAGGGAAAAGCCGAAAGGAAAAGAAGAAGAATGAAATATGTTTTGGTGTAAAAATATATTAAATGTACTAAAAAAGTTTTGTGTTCCAAGATTACAAACCCACATTTGCCAGCAGTACTTAAAGCTGTAAAAATCTAATTAATGTCAAATTAAGACATAAAATACAATTTGAGTCACTTCAGCCTGGAAATGTGGACGTAGCCTAAATATAAAGCTTTCAAATGAGTCGTAATTGAGGAGCTGAACATATTCTCCATGAAGCAGTCAGGTCTCAGTCGGACAGAATAAATTAACATGATAATCTGATTCGTCTATGAATAGACTTTTGGATGACAGAGGTCAGACGATGAAGAGTCCATGTTTAATCTGCTTATTATTTTGAAACACGGTAATGATATTTTTTTTATCAGACTTATATGTGAAGCGTTTTTTTTCCTTTCAATACTCATTTCAGTGGTTTGGGCTCAGACACGTTTTTCTCGACTGGGTTTGGTGTGTAAAAACGACTGGTTTCATGGAGATTCGGGGAGGCATTTCAGATCAGCTCCTGGTCGCAACTCTGTGACAACGAGTGATAACTTTACATTCTTTAGCTAAAAACAAGTGAATATTTTAGTGAAAAGAAACTAGAGCAGCAGAATCTGCTGCTAGTTACAACCAACACCCCCAGTGGCTCACTGGTCTCTCTCTGGGATCTATGGAGGTGACTGGTAACCTAAAAACAACATCTCACTCTTGGTTGGAAGACATGCAGAGTCAAAAGCAGGAACAACCCCCCCCCCCCATCCAAATGTGCACCTTTGTTCCCCCTCCATCACTGACAGTTGTTGCAGTGAAATCCTGGGCTGCAGGCGCCGCCAGAAGGAATAAAATCTCCACTGATTCTGATCCAATTTGTGAGAGCCGGCTGCAGACTCGTGCATTCATGGAAAAAGACAGAAAGAGCTTTTGAATTGAAATTCTACAAGGTGCTCTCTGAGTGTGTGGAGATGGGGAACCCCGCATTTTGAGGATGGACGGTGTTAGCTGCCCCCCCAAACCCACTCACTCACACACTCACACTCACACACGTCCATCAAGCCTCTCTCAAGGCCTGGCTGATAGTGGACCCTGTGCTGAAGATGAAACACAGCTTTCTAATCCTGTTTTCCGCTGTAAAGCCATGCCCCCCCACCCCCAAGGCTCAGCCTCTCCACGTGCTGCAGCAGTAATTGGGACGGAAAGACTAGCGCATTGGGTGGGTGGTAGGGGGTGAGAGTCTGCAGGAAACAACAGCAAAAACAATAAAATCTTGTAATTCTGATCCCATTTTTTAATTACAGCGGTACCTCTACTTACGAAATTAATTGGTTCTGGTAGAAAATGTGTAAGTAGAAAATTCGTAAGTAGAGACACGTTTTCCGTGCAAATGCCCCCAAAATTCAGACATAAAGTTTTATAAAGCATAAAAATGCACCAAAACATGTAACAAATACATGTTACAATTAGATTATTACACAATAAATGAGAGTTGTGCATAACGTAAAAAACAAAGAATAGAGTAAAGAATAAAAATGATGGTCATTAACCTTTTAACTGCTGTCCTCATTGTTTTTTACCCTCTTTGGTTCATGCGCTCCTGCCTCACCATGAACAACAGAGTGAATTCCAGTCCTCCTTCTGAACTTCTCCAACCACCCACGCCATGCCTTAAACTCCTTAAACTTCCTTTAGTTTTAATAACGTGGTGATTGTAGATGCATTACGGCCATATTCTTGGAGAGATCAACCAAACGCATCCCTTTTTCATGCTTTTCTATCATCTCTTGCTTTGTTTGTACGGACAAAAAAACTCTTTTCTCCGTCTTTTCTTTTCCTCTTTTCTCCGTCACTTTCTTGGGGTCCATAGTGAATACTCTAAAAGTTAATATATTTACGTAAAACTATCAGAACACCTCACGGGTCGAGGGCCTAATGATGAGGACGCTGCATAGACACCTATCTAGCTACACACAGAGGTCCCTCTCAGCCAATGGGATGCCAGGATGCTAGGTAATAGCCAATGGCAGAGCAGCTATGAGAATAATGTAGCCGCAAGAGGGCACAAGCCAGTGTCTTATTGTGCCGGTCCCAAGCCCGGATAAATACAGAGGGTTGCGTCAGGAAGGGCATCCGGCGTAAAACTTTTGCCAAATCAAAGATGCGAATCAAACATATGACTTCCATACCGGATCGGTCGAGGCCCGGGTTAACAACGACCGCCATCGGCGCTGTTGACCTACAGGGCGCCGGTGGAAATTGGATTACTGTTGGTCGAAGAAGGAGAGGAGGAAAGTGCGTTCGCACGAAGAAAGAGAAGAGGAGCGCCAAGAGTATAGGACTAAGAGTAGGGACGTTGAATGTTGGAACTATGACAGGAAAAGGTAGAGAGTTGGTCGACATGATGCAGAGGAGGAAGGTAGACATACTGTGTGTCCAGGAGACCAGGTGGAAAGGTAGCAAGGCTAGAAGTTTAGGAGCAGGGTTCAAGTTGTTCTATCATGGTGTAGATAGAAAGAGAAATGGAGTAGGAGTTATCTTGAAGGAGGAGTTTGTTAGGAATTTCCTGGAGGTAAAAAGAGTGTCGGATAGAGTGATGAGTCTGAAGCTAGAAATAGAAGGTGTGATGTTCAATGTTGTTAGTGGGTATGCCCCACAGGTAGGATGTGAGCTGGAGGAGAAGGAGAAATTCTGGTTGGACTTTGATGAAGTGATGCAGAGCATACCTAGAAGTGAGAGAGTTGTCATCGGTGCAGACTTCAATGGACATGTTGGTGCAGGTAACAGAGGTGATGAGGAAGTGATGGGCAGGTTTGGTATCCAGGAGAGGAATGCAGAAGGACAGATGGTAGTTGACTTTGCAAAAAGGATGGAAATGGCTGTAGTGAATACTTTCTTCCAGAAGAGGCAGGAACATAGGGTGACCTATAAGAGTGGTGGTAGGAGCACACAGGTAGACTACATCTTGTGTAGACGATGTAACCTGAAGGAGATCAGTGACTGCAAAGTAGTGGTAGGCGAGAGTGTAGCCAAACAGCATAGGATGGTGGTGTGTAGGATGACTCTGGTGGTGAGGAAGATGAAGAGGACAAAGACAGAGCAGAAGACGAAATGGTGGAAGCTAAAAAAGGAAGAGTGTTGCATGACCTTTAGGAAGGAGTTAAGACAGGCTCTGGGTGGTCAGGAGGTGCTTCCAGATGACTGGACAACTACAGCTAATGTGATCAGGGAGACAGGTAGGAGAGTATTTGGTGTGGTCATCTGGAAGGAAAGTAGACAAGGAGACTTGGTGGTGGAATGAGGAGGTACAGGAGTGTATACAAAGAAAGAGGTTAGCTAAGAAGAAGTGGGACACTGAGAGGACTGAGGAGAGTAGACAGGAGAGTACAGGGAGATGCAGCGTAAGGTGAAGGTAGAGGTAGCAAAGGCCAAACAAGAAGCTTATGATGACTTGTATGCTCGGTTGGACAGTAAGGAGGGAGAGACTGATCTATACAGGTTGGCAAGACAGAGAGATAGAGATGGGAAGGACGTGCAGCAGGTTAGGGTGATTAAGGATAGGGATGGAAGTCTATTGACAGGTGCCAGCAGTGTGATGGGAAGATGGAAAGAGTACTTTGAAGAGTTGATGAACGTGGAAAATGAGAGAGAACAAAGACTAGAAGAGGTGACTGTTGTGGACCAGGATGTAGCAAAGATTAGCCAGGATGAAGTGAGGAGAGCACTGAAGAGGATGAAGAGTGGAAAGGCAGTCGGTCCTGATGATATACCTGTAGAGGTTTGGAAGTGTCTAGGAGAGGTGGCAGTAGAGTTTCTGACTGGGTTGTTCAACGGGATCTTAGATAGTGAGAAGATGCCTGAGGAGTGGAGGAGAAGTGTGCTGGTGCCCATTTTTAAGAACAAGGGAGATGTGCAGAGTTGTGGCAACTACAGAGGAATAAAGCTGATGAGCCATACAATGAAGTTATGGGAAAGAGTAGTGGAAGCTAGACTAAGGGCAGAAGTGAGCATTTGTGAGCAGCAGTATGGTTTCATGCCAAAAAAGAGTACTACAGATGCAGTATTTGCTTTGAGGATGTTGATAGAGAAGTACAGAGAAGGCCAGAGGGAGCTGCATTGTGTTTTTGTAGATCTGGAGAAAGCTTATGACAGGGTGCCCAGAGAGGAACTGTGGTATTGTATGAAGAAGTCTGGAGTGTCAGAGAAGTATGTTAGAGCGGTGCAGGACATGTATGAGGACTGTAAGACAGTGGTGAGGTGTGCTGTAGGTGTGACAGAGGAGTTCAAGGTGGAGGTGGGACTGCATCAGGGATCAGCTCTGAGCCCCTTCTTGTTCGCTATGGTGATGGACAGGCTGACAGACGAGGTCAGACAGGAATCTCCATGGACTATGATGTTTGCAGATGACATTGTGATCTGCAGTGAGAGTAGGGACGAGGTGGAGGAGAAGCTAGAGAGGTGGGTTTGCCCTGGAAAGGAGAGGGATGAAGGTTAGCCGCAGTAAGACAGAGTACATGTGTGTGAATGAGAGGGACCCAAGTGGAAGAGTGAGGTTACAGGGAGAAGAGATCAAGAAGGTGGAGGATTTTAAGTACTTCGGGTCAACAGTCCAGAGCAATGGAGAGTGGGGAAAAGAGGTGAAGAAGCGTGTACAGGCAGGATGGAATGGGTGGAGAAAAGTGTCAGGTGTGATGTGTGATAGAAGAGTTTCAGCTAAATGAAAGGAAAGGTGTCCAAAACTGTGGTGAGACCAGCGATGTTGTTTGGTCTAGAGACAGTGTCACTGAGGAAAAGACAGGAGGCAGAGCTGGAGGTAGCAGAGATGAAGATGCTGAGGTTCTCTCTGGGAGTGACCAGGAAGGATAGGATCAGGAATGAGTACATCAGAGGGACAGCACATGTTAGAGGTTTTGGAGATAAAGTCAGAGAGGCCAGACTGAGATGGTTTGGACATGTCCAGAGGAGAGATAGTGAATATATTGGTAGAAGGATGCTGAGTTTTGAACTACCAGGCAGGAGGCCTAGAGGAAGACCAAAGAGGAGGTTTATGGATGTAGTGAAAGAGGACATGAAGGTAGTTGGTGTGAGAGAAGAAGATGCAGAAGACAGGGTTAGATGGAGGCAATTAATTCGCTGTGGCGACCCCTGAAGGGAAAAGCCGAAAGGAAAAGAAGAAGAATGAAATATGTTTTGGTGTAAAAATATATTAATGTACTAAAAAAGTTTTGTGTTCCAAGATTACAAACCCACATTTGCCAGCAGTACTTAAAGCTGTTAAAAATCTAATTAATGTCAAATTAAGACATAAAATAAAATTTGAGTCACTTCAGCCTGGAAATGTGGACGTAGCCTAAATATAAAGCTTTCAAATGAGTCGTAATTGAGGAGCTGAACATATTCTCCATGAAGCAGTCAGGTCTCAGTCGGACAGAATAAATTAACATGATAATCTGATTCGTCTATGAATAGACTTTTGGATGACAGAGGTCAGACGATGAAGAGTCCATGTTTAATCTGCTTATTATTTGAAACACGGTAATGATATTTTTTTTATCAGATTTATATGTGAAGCGTTTTTTTCCTTTCAATACTCATTTCAGTGGTTGGGCTCAGACACGTTTTTCTCGACTGGGTTTGGTGTGTAAAACGACTGGTTTCATGGAGATTCGGGGAGGCATTTCAGATCAGCTCCTGGTCGCAACTCTGTGACAACGAGTGATAACTTTACATTCTTTAGCTAAAAACAAGTGAATATTTTAGTGAAAAGAAACTAGAGCAGCAGAATCTGCTGCTAGTTACAACCAACACCCCCAGTGGCTCACTGGTCTCTCTCTGGGATCTATGGAGGTGACTGGTAACCTAAAAACAACATCTCACTCTTGGTTGGAAGACATGCAGAGTCAAAGCAGGAACAACCCCCCCCCCCATCCAAATGTGCACCTTTGTTCCCCCTCCATCACTGACAGTTGTTGCAGTGAAATCCTGGGCTGCAGGCGCCTGCCAGAAGGAAATAAAATCTCCACTGATTCTGATCCAATTTGTGAGAGCCGGCTGCAGACTCGTGCATTCATGGAAAAAGACAGAAAGAGCTTTTGAATTGAAATTCTACAAGGTGCTCTCTGAGTGTGTGGAGATGGGGAACCCCGCATTTTGAGGATGGACGGTGTTAGCTGCCCCCCCAAACCCACTCACTCACACACTCACACTCACACACGTCCATCAAGCCTCTCTCAAGGCCTGGCTGATAGTGGACCCTGTGCTGAAGATGAAACACAGCTTTCTAATCCTGTTTTCCGCTGTAAAGCCATGCCCCCCCCACCCCCAAGGCTCAGCCTCTCCACGTGCTGCAGCAGTAATTGGGACGGAAAGACTAGCGCATTGGGTGGGTGGTAGGGGGGTGAGAGTCTGCAGGAAACAACAGCAAAAACAATAAAATCTTGTAATTCTGATCCCATTTTTTAATTACAGCGGGTACCTCTACTTACGAAATTAATTGGTTCTGGTTAGAAAATGTGTGTAAGTAGAAAATTCGTAAGTAGAGACACGTTTTCCGTGCAAATGCCCCCAAAATTCTGACATAAAGTTTTATAAAGCATAAAAATGCACCAAAACATGTAACAAATACATGTTACAATTAGATTATTACACAATAAATGAGAGTTGTGCATAACGTAAAAAACAAAGAATAGAGTAAAGAATAAAATGATGGTCATTAACCTTTTTAACTGCTGTCCTCATTGTTTTTTTACCCTCTTTGGTTCATGCGGCTCCTGCCTCACCATGAAACAACAGAGTGAATTCCAGTCCTCCTTCTGAACTTCTCCAACCACCCACGCCATGCCTTAAACTCCTTAAACTTCCTTTAGTTTTAATAACGTGGTGATTGTAGATGCATTACGGCCATATTCTTTGGAGAGATCAACCAAACGCATCCCTTTTTCATGCTTTTCTATCATCTCTTGCTTTGTTTGTACGGACAAAAAAACTCTTTTCTCCGTCTTTTCTTTTCCTCTTTTCTCCGTCACTTTCTTGGGGTCCATAGTGAATACTCTAAAAGTTAATATATTTACGTAAAACTATCAGAACACCTCACGGGTCGAGGGCCTAATGATGAGGACGCTGCATAGACACCTATCTAGCTACACACAGAGGTCCCTCTCAGCCAATGGGATGCCAGGATGCTAGGTAATAGCCAATGGCAGAGCAGCTATGAGAATAATGTAGCCGCAAGAGGGCACAAGCCAGTGTCTTATTGTGCCGGTCCCAAGCCCGGATAAATACAGAGGGTTGCGTCAGGAAGGGCATCCGGCGTAAAACTTTTGCCAAATCAAAGATGCGAATCAAACATATGACTTCCATACCGGATCGGTCGAGGCCCGGTGTTAACAACGACCGCCATCGGCGCTGTTGACCTACAGGGCGCCGGTGGAAATTGGATTACTGTTGGTCGAAGAAGGAGAGGAGGAAAGTGCGTTCGCACGAAGAAAGAGAAGAGGAGCGCCAAGAGTATAGGACTAAGAGTAGGACGTTGAATGTTGGAACTATGACAGGAAAAGGTTAGAGAGTTGGTCGACATGATGCAGAGGAGGAAGGTAGACATACTGTGTGTCCAGGAGACCAGGTGGAAAGGTAGCAAGGCTAGAAGTTTAGGAGCAGGGTTCAAGTTGTTCTATCATGGTGTAGATAGAAAGAGAAATGGAGTAGGAGTTATCTTGAAGGAGGAGTTTGTTAGGAATTTCCTGGAGGTAAAAAGAGTGTCGGATAGAGTGACGAGTCTGAAGCTAGAAATAGAAGGTGTGATGTTCAATGTTGTTAGTGGGTATGCCCCACAGGTAGGATGTGAGCTGGAGGAGAAGGAGAAATTCTGGTTGGACTTTGATGAAGTGATGCAGAGCATACCTAGAAGTGAGAGAGTTGTCATCGGTGCAGACTTCAATGGACATGTTGGTGCAGGTAAACAGAGGTGATGAGGAAGTGATGGGCAGGTTTGGTATCCAGGAGAGGAATGCAGAAGGACAGATGGTAGTTGACTTTGCAAAAAGGATGGAAATGGCTGTAGTGAATACTTTCTTCCAGAAGAGGCAGGAACATAGGGTGACCTATAAGAGTGGTGGTAGGAGCACACAGGTAGACTACATCTTGTGTAGACGATGTAACCTGAAGGAGATCAGTGACTGCAAAGTAGTGGTAGGCGAGGAGTGTAGCCAAACAGCATAGGATGGTGGTTGGTAGGATGACTCTGGTGGTGAGGAAGATGAAGAGGACAAAGACAGAGCAGAAGACGAAATGGTGGAAGCTAAAAAAGGAAGAGTGTTGCATGACCTTTAGGAAGGAGTTAAGACAGGCTCTGGGTGGTCAGGAGGTGCTTCCAGATGACTGGACAACTACAGCTAATGTGATCAGGGAGACAGGTAGGAGAGTATTTGGTGTGTCATCTGGAAGGAAAGTAGACAAGGAGACTTGGTGGTGGAATGAGGAGGTACAGGAGTGTATACAAAGAAAGAGGTTAGCTAAGAAGAAGTGGGACACTGAGAGGACTGAGGAGAGTAGACAGGAGTACAGGGAGATGCAGCGTAAGGTGAAGGTAGAGGTAGCAAAGGCCAAACAAGAAGCTTATGATGACTTGTATGCTAGGTTGGACAGTAAGGAGGGAGAGACTGATCTATACAGGTTGGCAAGACAGAGAGATAGAGATGGGAAGGACGTGCAGCAGGTTAGGGTGATTAAGGATAGGGATGGAAGTCTATTGACAGGTGCCAGCAGTGTGATGGGAAGATGGAAAGAGTACTTTGAAGAGTTGATGAACGTGGAAAATGAGAGAGAACAAAGACTAGAAGAGGTGACTGTTGTGGACCAGGATGTAGCAAAGATTAGCCAGGATGAAGTGAGGAGAGCACTGAAGAGGATGAAGAGTGGAAAGGCAGTCGGTCCTGATGATATACCTGTAGAGGTTTGGAAGTGTCTAGGAGAGGTGGCAGTAGAGTTTCTGACTGGGTTGTTCAACGGGATCTTAGATAGTGAGAAGATGCCTGAGGAGTGGAGGAGAAGTGTGCTGGTGCCCATTTTTAAGAACAAGGGAGATGTGCAGAGTTGTGGCAACTACAGAGGAATAAAGCTGATGAGCCATACAATGAAGTTATGGGAAAGAGTAGTGGAAGCTAGACTAAGGGCAGAAGTGAGCATTTGTGAGCAGCAGTATGGTTTCATGCCAAAAAAGAGTACTACAGATGCAGTATTTGCTTTGAGGATGTTGATAGAGAAGTACAGAGAAGGCCAGAGGGAGCTGCATTGTGTTTTTGTAGATCTGGAGAAAGCTTATGACAGGGTGCCAGAGAGGAACTGTGGTATTGTATGAAGAAGTCTGGAGTGTCAGAGAAGTATGTTAGAGCGGTGCAGGACATGTATGAGGACTGTAAGACAGTGGTGAGGTGTGCTGTAGGTGTGACAGAGGAGTTCAAGGTGGAGGTGGGACTGCATCAGGGATCAGCTCTGAGCCCCTCTTGTTCGCTATGGTGATGGACAGGCTGACAGACGAGGTCAGACAGGAATCTCCATGGACTATGATGTTTGCAGATGACATTGTGATCTGCAGTGAGAGTAGGGACGAGGTGGAGGAGAAGCTAGAGAGGTTTGCCCTGGAAAGGAGAGGGATGAAGGTTAGCTGCAGTAAGACAGAGTACATGTGTGTGAATGAGAGGGACCCAAGTGGAAGAGTGAGGTTACAGGGAGAAGAGATCAAGAAGGTGGAGGATTTTAAGTACTTAGGGTCAACAGTCCAGAGCAATGGAGAGTGGGGAAAAGAGGTGAAGAAGCGTGTCCAGGCAGGATGGAATGGGTGGAGAAAAGTGTCAGGTGTGATGTGTGATAGAAGAGTTTCAGCTAAAATGAAAGGAAAGGTGTACAAAACTGTGGTGAGACCAGCGATGTTGTTTGGTCGAGAGACAGTGTCACTGAGGAAAAGACAGGAGGCAGAGCTGGAGGTAGCAGAGATGAAGATGCTGAGGTTCTCTCTGGGAGTGACCAGGAAGGATAGGATCAGGAATGAGTACATCAGAGGGACAGCACATGTTAGAGGTTTTGGAGATAAAGTCAGAGAGGCCAGACTGAGATGGTTTGGAGATGTCCAGAGGAGAGATAGTGAATATATTGGTAGAAGGATGCTGAGTTTTGAACTGCCAGGCAGGAGGCCTAGACGAAGACCAAAGAGGAGGTTTATGGATGTAGTGAAAGAGGACATGAAGGTAGTTGGTGTGAGAGAAGAGGATGCAAAGGACAGGGTTAGATGGAGGCGGTTGATTCGCTGTGGCGACCCCTGAAGGGAAAAGCCAAAAAGGAAAAGAAGAAGAAGAGCAGCTATGAGAATGTTGCGTTCAGGAACCTGTGGGAGCTACGAGTATCAGCCCATACTGTATTTTTACCTTTCGTAAGTCGAAATTTCTTTCGTAACTAGAGGCAATATTTTCCTGTTGAGGCGTTTCGTAAGTAGAAAATTTCGTACGTAGAGACGTTCGTAAGTAGAGGAACCACTGTGTTGTACATTGTGTGTCTTTCCTCTGGAATAATTTCAGCAGCGGTGCGACGTGATCCCATCACTAGGAGCACTGTGCTGCTTACAGGGTAACTTAAACATATGCAGCAGGTTTATATAGGTGTATAACGCAGTCCTCTGAACAGCTACATCCTCTCTACAGGGTGAGCAGCAGTCACTAGTCCATCTTATTCAGCTGTTTTATATATTTAGTTTTACTGCAGCAACCCTGTAAGGTAACCTCCGGCTAATAAGCAGTCTTGTGCTGAATAATCACGGCCGAGTTCCTCTGGTACATCTGGAAGTGCAACTTAAACATCTTGAAAAAGCACAAAAATGATCAGGTTGGATGAAAATAACACCTTCAAGGTGTTTTTTTTTTTTTTTTTTACATTCAGGAACGCTGTAGCACTGATTTAATTACAGTAATAGAGAAAAAGGAATCGGCTACATCAAGGTACATTTTGCTAGGGGCCAAAAAAAAAAAAAAACCCAAACACTTGAGGGATTAGTGTTTTACCCTCTGTGGTAATTTCAGATGAAATGGAGCTGCATTTGATGCCTCAATAATTGAACTACAGAAACTTAACAACTTGCTCCTCTGTACTATTAGTAAAGAATTGAATTTCACACAAGATTAGATTAGATTAGATTCAACTTTATTGTTGTAGGGTGTCATACAAGTGAGGAAATGATGAAATTCAGTTTACCATCTACCCTGAAGTGAACAGAGAAGTAAAGTGCATTTTAAAGTAAGAATGGGTAGAGTTATTAGAGGCTTGTGTAACAATAGGATGTAAATAAATAACAGTATAATATATTTATGATACAGACCGCATTAACGGCAGCGTTATCATTACAAACTCAATGAAATAATAATATGTGCAGATTATGTTCAGACCAATTAGCCTGCATGAGTTTGTGTATTCATACTGTATGTTCAGCTGATCACAGCAGCAGAGGGAGTCATTTAGAATCTCCCAGTAGGTGGGGGGGGGGGGTAGCGGGCAGAAGAGGACCCATGATGCATTGGGTAGTTTGCTTCACACACTGTTGTTTCCAGACCGTCACCTGACTGTGATTCAAGTGTTGAGAGCCTCACACACACGAACACACAGAACGTTTCAGATGTTAGACATGCTCTATCTTTAATAAGGAAGGATGTGTGTGTGTGTGTGTGTGTGTATGTGTGTGTGTGTGTCCCAAAGAAACAAAATTACAACAAACTGTAGGTTTGAATAAATTGGTATCTTTCAAATTGAGCTGACCTCTTCTCTGTTAGCGTGCTGCAAATCTTTAACCCTTTATAGCACCGTGATCACGCCTGCATATAGTTACGTTAGAAGACTACGGCAAACTTTTTTGAGTTCAAAATCAAATTGATGAGCCTGTTTTTGAGGTTTTTATGTGCAATAAAATACAATTTGTTCCATTTTTGAAATTGACCGTGTGTCTATTTTTGCCTAACAAACTCCTTTGAAGACTGGCACAAGTGGCACAAACTGTATATAATTATGTTAGAAGCCTATGGCAAACTTTTTGGAGCTCAAAATCAAATTGACTGTGTCTGCTTGAATTATAATGTAATACAGTATGAATACACATGAGAAGATAAATGAATAAATGAATGCACATAATGGCAAACATTTATGGTAATAACCATAAAAGACAAAAGGAAATCCTTCTTAAATGTGGATTTGGATGTAAATAATCTTCACAACCATTTTCAAGGTAAAGGGTGATCACTCATTCAATTTCAACGGCACTCTTTCAGCATGTCTATTTCCAATGCCATTCAACTACAGCAGCACTAACACACATGAAATACGACAGTCATTATATGTTGACAATTAACATTACACCCAGCAGAGCACATCCCTTCGCCAAGGAACCATTTCCAGCCATGTTTGTGCCGAGAAAAAAAAAAAAAAAAACCTAAAACATCATCTGTTTCGTGTTTATGCCAAAACATAACTGGACCAATGTCAGAATTATTGGTGGAATTTCAAATTACTTCATTACAAATTAGCCACACAGCAATATTCTAACCAACTTCAGGAGACGGGGACTTGATTTGAAGACAAAAAACAACAACAAAAAAAAAAGCACATCATGTGTGATCCAAGTCTCCTGAAGCCCAAATGGAAGTGAAAAGACATCATTTACAAGTTTACTTAATAGTTAGCATCAACGGGCCAGAAATAAACCTCCTCTGGCATCGAGATTGCCTGAATCATAAAAATAATATTTACAGATTATCATTAAATAATTCTCTTGACATCAATACATTTCAACGTTCTCCTTGGACACAGTGTTTCCTGTGCTCCTAATAGACATTTCAGATTTTCCCAGCTGTTTCCTGGGGGAAAAAAAAAAACTGTCCTTGGGCATTCAAACTTGTAAGTGAATCAAGAATAAAAGATAAAACTGTTTCCATCATAACATATGGAAAACAAAAAACTAGAGAAAACATAGCAATGTTTTAGGTTTTTAAATGAAGTGCTTTATATTTTTGTGCCTAACGTGTTAAAAAGATGTTGAGAATGGGTTTCCTGTCTGGGTTGTTTGAGACGTCAGCCTTGTGTTTTGTTGGTTGTGACTGGTTTGGAATTTGTTCCTACTTTACTGAAGACGTTTGTTTCTCATCCTGTCGCTATGATGTCATTCTAAGGTTGGAGAATAGAACTTGAGATCTACAGTAGGTGCAAAATCACAAATGGTTGGATCATGGGTCTGCTATTAAATGACCCTGACCTATGAAAGTAGGTCAAGGTAAAATTTTGAATCCAGGGGGTGTCCTCCCACCATCAAATACATGCAAGAGGTGACTTGTGGACTCTAAATTGCTCACAAGCAAGAATGTGATTGTGATTGGTAGGATGTCTGAGAAAACCTGGTGGTGACATGTTCAGGGTGTACCCCACCTGCTGACCAATGTCAGCTGTGATAGACTCTACCCCCCCACCCCCCGTGACCTCAAACTGGATAAGCAATATAGAAAATAAACTAATCTGACAGAAAAATGCACTCGTGGATCTAAGCCTGTTCGATCCCGCCACCCCCCCCCCCCCCCCTTTTCCTTTTTTTTTTTTTTTTTCCAGAGCTCTCTCCTGATTGATGGAAGCTGTCATGTGCTAAACAGATCTATTTTTCCCCCTACCACCGCCTCGTATGCTAAGGCTCCAGTGTAAACAAACACGCCGTTGCGTTGCCGCGTACCGGTTGCCCCGGCCTCCTTAATCTGTTGGGGGTGGGGGGTGTGGGGAAAACTAGTTTTCTTTCTTCCATTATTTTGTCAGTGAAATGCATACTGGTGTCAAGACTGTCAGCAGAAAAGTGTGTATTTAATGGTAAAAGCCTGGCTTTCCAATGTGTGATGCATACATCATCGCCATGAGGAGAACGAAGCAGTAAATATTAAATAGGAGAGCTCTGGCTTGTGGAAGGAAGGCCCTGGATGCTCCTGTGGGATTGGCCATTTGCTTTAATACTCCTATTTCTCCTTTCCCCCATTTGGCTGAAATTAGTGCGCTGGAGCTCTATTAAATGGAGGATAGAAAATGAAGATTTGATAAAGCTCGTTCCAATGTCTCAACAGGGCATGTTTTATGGATGCGAGCAAATTCAGCTGAATTGAAAGCCTGCGTTTCTTCTTTCTCTGGTTTATTCATGGAAGCCTGTTTGTTTTTGTGTTGGATTTGATTTCTGTTGACCCCTTTTTTTATTCGGGTGTTAATCTCTAAAACCTGTTCATTTAGTGCATGCTGAGTGCTTCACTTCTAGGCCCACTTACAGAGGTGTTATGAAAAGAAACACACTGCACCGGTTCATCAAAGTTACAGTTGGAACGCCGCATCGAACACACGACATGAGTACATACAAAACACAGAATGTCATTATGGAATGATACTGCTACAGGAAACACTTTCCTGATTTTTTTTGTCTTGAACGTTTCAGGTTATATACAGGGTCATGCGTAGACTTTATGCAGACTGAGACTGTTGGAATGAAGGAGGCAAAGACCTGCTGTAAGCTGGACCATCCCTGTGAGTAAGTCTGCCATGGCTGCCCTGCACCCAGCAAACACAAATAGCCCTCAACTGCTAAAATTGCAAATTTAGTACCTGCATGTGTTTCTGCAGCTTCGCGATGCACCGTCGACGCGTCCAGGGTGTACCCCTTCTCTCGCCCGTAGTCAGCTGAGATGCAATGCAGCACATCTGTGACTTGCAAAGTGGAAGAAGTGACTGAAGACAAGAAAAAAGATGGATGGATGGATGGATGGATGGATGGATGGATGGATGGATGGATGGATGGATGGATGGATGGATGGATGGATGGATGGATGGATGGATGGATGGATGGATGGATGGATGGTTTTCTGCAGAATTATTTGGTTTGCTAGAGGTGAAACTAATGTATTATAATTGGTCTCCCTGAAATGAATAAAGGTAAGAAACTAAACTTAATTTTACGTAATTAATTTATTATTATTAATTATTAATTAATTTATTATTAATCTATTTATTATTGTTATTATTATTATTATTCATTAATTTAACTGAATTAATTAATTTAATATAACTTATTTAACTTAACTTTAATTTAACTAGTTTCTATGAAAATTCACTGGATTTCTTATATGGGAAAAATAGTCACATGATGTGTCTGGTGGTTTTTTTGTTTAGTATTATTCAAATGAATTCAACTTACTTTCAAAGCAGTTTGGTGTGAAGCGCAAACCTGACACACTTCATACACATCCAAGGTGAAATACACCATCCTGACAACACATGATGTCACCTTATAGGTGTCGTTTCTCAGAGGCATGCTGGATGAGCTCTTCTTAAAGCAGAACGCTTCTTTGTTCACCTGAATATCATTCTGTAAAACACTTGAAATACGAAGCAGTTCCATCTTTAAATGCTATAAATTGTCTTTACTGTAGACATGCTATGATTTTTGTGAGATGAGGAGCTCTATTCTGGAATAACAGCCATGTATCATCCTGACAGAGAGATTTACATATTATTTAACACAGCAGGGTTTAGAGCCTTGACTTTGTTGCCCGGTCATAAACCAAACTGAAGTTGAACACAGTTAACTATGGGCAGGAACGCCCAGAGCTGTGAGGCGGATGAGCAGCCTGGAGCCGTGCACAATAGTGAAATCATTAAGACATTCTAGCAGCTCAATAGTGACTGTTTGCAGGCCACACAGACCATCTTGCATGACGCTAATCCATAACATATTGCACGCCAGACGTCGGTCAGCATCGCCGTCCTCACCCTAGATTCACTTCCTCCTCTTCGCTGCAGAATTGCTTTTCAGCAATCGGTGCGATTAGGGGGGCCGAGGTGTTAGCGGTCATCTTAGCACTAGATTAAGCGATTTTAATTAAGATGTTTGTGTACAGTTTCGATTAAGCAGATACGGTTAATTAAAGATCAGGTTATTCAAAGCAGCTAATTAAATCGAATTTCAACAGAGGCCAGATAAATCTGAGACCTGATAGGTATTGTCATTATCTTTATTTAAAAAAGGGTAATGTTTACTTAATCGTGACATTTTCAAGTGTGCACAGTAAAGCCAACACAAACAAGACGTTTCATTGTACACGTGAACCGTGAAATACGTAAACATGCTCGACTGCCTCGGTGCGAAAGCCGCTGATCATACAGTAAATGCTGATGAATAATGATTTGAAAACATTTGGTGACTAAAACCAAATGAATTACAATCAGATTTTGTCATGAAGTGACTGAAGATCTGTTTGAAACAGTGGTTTCCTAACTTTTTCTGCTCCACAGACCAGTTTAATGTCAGACAATGTGTCAGATAAATAAGATAAAATGACACGACCGGTGAAAAAACTGCTACTTTGAAGCTTTTCTTCTTCTTTAAAGATTTACATTTTCTGCTTTTTTCTCACTGGCTTTTTTTACTCTGTGCAAAGAAACTTTCCAAAGATTTTTTTTTCATTTTTTTTTTCATTTTGCTAGCTTTGGAGCTTCAGTTTTAGCAGTAACGTCTTTTGTGTTAGTGGCCGGAGCGGCCCCTTTAAGAAGGCAGTCACATGACCGAGGCAAGCATCTTGACAAGCTTCAAGGGTGACTATTAATATCTAACGTTTACTTAGTGTGAAGTCATAATAAGTCAAATAACAAACATAGATAAGTCTATAATACCTAACATTTACTTGGTGTGAAGTTATAATAGGTCAAATAACAAACATAGATAAGTCTATAATACCTAACATTTACTTGGTGTGAAGTTATAATAGGTCAAATAACAAACATAGATAAGTCTATAATACCTAACATTTACTTGGTGTGAAGTTATAGTAGGTCAAATAACAAACATAGATAAGTCTATAATACCTAACATTTACTTAGTGTGAAGTTATAGTAGGTCAAATAACAAACATAGATAAGTCTATAATACCTAACATTTACTTAGTGTGAAGTTATAATAGGTCAAATAACAAACATAGATAAGTCTATAATACCTAACATTTACTTAGTGTGAAGTTATAATAGGTCAAATAACAAACATAGATAAGTCTATAATATCTAACATTTACTTAGTGTGAAGTTATAATAGGTCAAATAACAAACATAGATACCAAAGAACTGAGTAAATCATACAAAGGTGCATCAATTTGATGTTTGTGTGTGCAGTATACTAATTTAGATAATACTAACTATACTAATAATACTAAATTAATTATTTTAATGAGGAACGCTGTATGCTACTAGATAAATACTGGATTTAATAAAAAATGTATATAATATTAATAATATATATAATATATATATATATATATATACCATATTTCTCCCTCTTTGTCCTGTGCCCCACCCTGAGGAGGGTAACAGCCCATTGCTGGCCTTTCTAACGAATTGATTCAGTCCATTAAAGGCCATCTTTTCCCTCCTTTCTGCCCCCTGACCCTGACCCCCAGCCCCTACTCACTGCACAAAAGCCATACAAGTGGGTTTAATGCACCGACCTCATAACTACCTCCTCAAGGACTGCATCCGCCGTTTCACCAAGACACAGTCGATAGACAAGTTTTAGACATATCTTAATGATGTATAACTGGAAATATTTTAGCAACAACAGCATAATGAGTCATTATAGTAGACATGTACATTTTCAAAATGATCTAATGTAACAAAATGTATGAATACATTATAATAGACAAATAACATTAATAGAAACTTGCTCAGAATTATAGGATACCTTTTTTTAAATTTATTTTATTGTTGCTGTCTTTGTTTCTGTACCAATAAATTTTTAAAAAAAAAGTAGAAGGAAAGGATAGACTTCTTTCTTACCAGGAAAACAGTGACTTTATAGGGTCCCAAAAACCTAAGGTGGCCTTAATGATGCCTGAGAGGCTACTAGCTGTGAGCAGAATAACAAATCAAGCTGTTTGGACGTGTTATAGGGAGTAAATCCAACCCGTTAAAGCTCAATGTGGGACATCATAAAGTACATTTATACATTATTAACACATGACATTTTTTTGTGATTCACTCACCATACTTTGTTATGTTCTAAAAACTATATTTATTACAAATGATACATATAATATAGGACACGATTTGGATTTAGTGAGGTTGCTTCAGGGTTAACTCTGTTTTTGGTACTATAAACAGTGATCCAGTTTCTACCAGAATACATCGCTATGGTTACTTTTGTCAAACAGCCAGAACAGGGTCCAGAACAGGGTATGTTCAAGATTGAATTTGTCGGGTGTGAAAGCCCACTGACCAATCAATTGTCTTGTAAAATGGTTGAAGAAGATCCCACTGATCTTGGACCACGGATACTGAGATGATCCCTCTGAAGTGCAAGACTGTTTGGGGAACGTAAAACCCCCCACCGGGCATTTGCAGATAGAAATCTCTACAGGAGATTTTCTTTTTTTTAATCTGAGGGATTGACATAGACTATATAGCCAAAAAAAAATGCTTGCTTGGCTTCATACGCATATGAACTTGAATGGCGTTCCATTCTTAAACCGTAGGATTTTATTTCAGTCCACGCTTCGCAGCTGTAACAGCCTCAACTCTTCTAGGAAGGCTTTCCACAAGGTTTAGGAGCGTGTTTTATGGGAATATTTTACCATTCAGGGCATTTGTGAGGTCAGACACTGATGTATGAGAAAACCTCGGCTCGCAGTCTCTGCTCTGATTCATCCTAAAGGTGTTCTATCAGATTGAGGGTAGGCCAGTCAAATTCTTCAACACCAAACTCACTCGTCCTTGTCTTTATGGAACTTCATGCGTGCCATGTCCAACTCCGAAAAAAACAAGTCGACACTTTAACCCACCACCCTCCCCACAGTCAGTTCATAAACAAACGTTTTCTGTAAATAGTTCTCTTACTTCTGTGATTAAAAAAAATTGATCTGAAGCTCAATTTTGAGGCTGTTCTGTAAATAGTTTTAAAATAAAGAATAAATATAGCAACTTCTGATCAATCCATATCAATTTCCAATCGTAATCGTGATCGTCTCAGCTATATTCTTTAATCACTAGCCTGATGGAGACTATCTCAGGCTCTATAGGGTGAGAGGTGAGTTCATCAAGGAGCCACACAAAAGACAAAAAGCGACGCTCACACTCACACCTCCGGACGATTTGTCGTGATTAATTCACCTCAGCTGCGTTCCTTACTGTAAATACTGTAGTGACAACAGGCAACAGGGACACTGACAGTTTATTATCCTTTCAGAGCCACTAGATATTTGTGGCTACATTCACAGCCTTGAGTACTTTAACTCGTGTCAAGCCGGCTGTTGGAAATGTTAACAGCTAATTCATAACTTCATAACTGTTGTGTCACAGCACCGTGTTTATAGAGTGCTTCATGTGTGGGAGATATTTAACTCTTTTCCATGATTATTTCACCAAACGGATCAGTAGCTACTGGATAAATGTGTAATAAATGTCACTCTTTTGCATTAATGATTTCCACTATATCAACTCCCTCCCTGTCATTCACCATTTATGGTTTGATTTAAACAGCGCCGCAGATTTTACACATCTTTTCGTCAGAAGTTAACACTTTCTTTGTCACGGTGGTGTATGCAGAGACAAACCAGATGTTGTGTGTGTGTGTGTGTGTGTGTTTGTGTTTGTGATCAGTGACACACTCTCTCCTGCTTCCTCTGACACCTTGACAAGTAAGTACATAAAAATACATCTGATATGAACTGAAATGTGTTCTTTAGTCTGGGCTCATAAATAGACTGGGTGGAAAAAGAAATAATCAGATTTTTGTCATATTTTGTGTCATTTTCTAAACTTAATGTTTGTTTTTCAGATGATTAGATCATATTTTTTTGGGAATATTGCACTTTGGCACCAGTTTATATTCTTATTGTTGTTGTACATTTCAGTCCATTTGCTGAACTTGGAAGAGCTTCTGAATAAAAGTTTTAAAAGGAAGACGCAGGTGTTTTGTGCAGTTTAGTTTTTAGAATCACTCAACAAACTTCAGGTCCTCTTTATTTTGTCTTCCTTCAGAATATCTGGATCTACTTCAATTTATTCAATTTTTTCACAAATATTCAATATTTTGAAGGTTAAGTCTGCATTTTGAGCAAAAGTAGACATAAACTGAAATAGAGTGACCTAAATCTTTGAGATATCATGTTTGCTCATAGCCCCTAATCGTAGCTGACTGTGGATGAAAAGTTTCACGTCACATAGTGTTGCATTTTGACAAATTATAATTGTGACTTGGTTAAAACATAAAATATAGATTTAATAGTAACCAATTTTATTGTTTTTCAAAAGTATAAATAATTGCTTTACTGCAAAATAAAATTATCCAAATTTTTTACATTTTGTAATATAATCTGTGTGGTTACAGAATAAACAAGTAAAAAAATAAAAGAAAGAAAGAGAAAGGGAAAAAAAGAAAGAAAGGGAGCGAGCGAGGGAGGGAGAAGGGAGATAGAGAGACAGAGAGAGAGAGAGACAGAGATAGAGATACAGACAGACATACAGAGATAGAGAGATACACACACACACACACACACACACACACACACACACACACACACACACACACACACACACACACACACACACACACACACACACACACACACACACACACACATATATATATATATATATATATATAATGTAGCCGCAAGAGGGCACAAGCCAATGTCTTATTGTGCCGGTCCCAAGCCCGGATAAATACAGAGGGTTGCGTCAGGAAGGGCGAATCAAAGATGCGAATCAAACCTATGACTTCCATACCGGATCGGTCGAGGCCCGGGTTAACAACGACCGCCATCGGCGCTGTTGACCTACAGGGCGCCGGTGGAAATTGGATTACTGTTGGTCGAAGAAGGAGAGGAGGAAAGTGCGTTCGCACGAAGAAAGAGAAGAGGAGCGCCAAGAGTATAGGACTAAGAGTAGGGACGTTGAATGTTGGAACTATGACAGGAAAAGGTAGAGAGTTGGTCGACATGATGCAGAGGAGGAAGGTAGACAATACTGTGTGTCCAGGAGACCAGGTGGAAAGGTAGCAAGGCTAGAAGTTTAGGAGCAGGGTTCAAGTTGTTCTATCATGGTGTAGATGGGAAGAGAAATGGAGTAGGAGTTATCTTGAAGGAGGAGTTTGTTAGGAATGTCCTGGAGGTAAAAAGAGTGTCGGATAGAGTGATGAGTCTGAAGCTAGAAATAGAAGGTGTGATGTTCAATGTTGTTAGTGGGTATGCTCCACAGGTAGGATGTGAGCTGGAGGAGAAGGAGAAATTCTGGTTGGACTTTGATGAAGTGATGCAGAGCATACCTAGAAGTGAGAGAGTTGTCATTGGAGCAGACTTCAATGGACATGTTGGTGCAGGTAACAGAGGTGATGAGGAAGTGATGGGCAGGTTTGGTATCCAGGAGAGGAACGCAGAAGGACAGATGGTAGTTGACTTTGCAAAAAGGATGGAAATGGCTGTAGTGAATACTTTCTTCCAGAAGATGCAGGAACATAGGGTGACCTATAAGAGTGGTGGTAGGAGCACACAGGTAGACTACATCTTGTGTAGACGATGTAACCTGAAGGAGATCAGTGACTGCAAAGTAGTGGTAGGCGAGAGTGTAGCCAAACAGTCCAACTGAGAGGACTGAAGAGAGTAGACAGGAGTACAGGGAGATGCAGCGTAAGGTGAAGGTAGAGGTAGCAAGCAAGGGAGATGTGCAGAGTTGTGGAAACTACAGAGGAATAAAGCTGATGAGCCATACAATGAAGTTATGGGAAAGAGTAGTGGAAGCTAGACTAAGGGCAGAAGTGAGCATTTGTGAGCAGCAGTATGGTTTCATGCCAAAAAAGAGTACTACAGATGCAGTATTTGCTTTGAGGATGTTGATAGAGAAGTACAGAGAAGGCCAGAGGGAGCTGCATTGTGTTTTTGTAGATCTGGAGAAAGCTTATGACAGGGTGCCCAGAGAGGAACTGTGGTATTGTATGAGGAAGTCTGGAGTGTCAGAGAAGTATGTTAGAGCGGTGCAGGACATGTATGAGGACTGTAAGACAGTGGTGAGGTGTGCTGTAGGTGTGACAGAGGAGTTCAAGCTGGAGGTGGGACTGCATCAGGGATCAGCTCTGAGCCCCTTCTTGTTCGCTATGGTGATGGACAGGCTGACAGACGAGGTTAGACAGGAATCTCCATGGACTATGATGTTTGCAGATGACATTGTGATCTGCAGTGAGAGCAGGAAAGAGGTGGAGGAGAAGCTAGAGAGGTGGAGGTTTGTCCTGGAAAGGAGAGGGATGAAGGTTAGCCGCAGTAAGACAGAGTACATGTGTGTGAATGAGAGGGACCCAAGTGGAAGAGTGAGGTTACAGGGAGAAGAGATCAAGAAGGTGGAGGATTTGAAGTACTTCGGGTCAACAGTCCAGAGCAATGGAGAGTGTGGGAAAGAGGTGAAGAAACGTGTACAGGCAGGATGGAACGGGTGGAGAAAAGTGTCAGGTGTGATGTGTGATAGAAGAGTTTCAGCTAAAATGAAAGGAAAGGTGTACAAAACTGTGGTGAGACCAGCGATGTTGTTTGGTCTAGAGACAGTGTCACTGAGGAAAAGACAGGAGATAGAGCTGGAGGTAGCAGAGATGAAGATGCTGAGGTTCTCTCTGGGAGTGACCAGGAAGGATAGGATCAGGAATGAGTACATCAGAGGGACAGCACATGTTAGAGGTTTTGGAGATAAAGTCAGAGAGGCCAGACTGAGATGGTTTGGACATGTCCAGAGGAGAGATACTGAATATATTTGTAGAAGGATGCTGAGTTTTGAACTGCCAGGCAGGAGGCCTAGAGGAAGACCAAAGAGGAGGTTTATGGATGTAGTGAAAGAGGACATGAAGGTAGTTGGTGTGAGAGAAGAGGATGCAGGAGACAGGGTTAGATGGAGGCAATTGATTCGCCGTGGCGACCCCTGAAGGGAAAAGCCCAAAGGAAAAGAAGATATATATATATATATATATATATATATATATATATAGTCATTATCTTAACCCGCTTACTCCACTGACGCGGGTCGCGGGGGTTCTGGTGCCTATCCCGGCAGTCTCAGGGCGCGAGGCGGGGGACACTCCGGGCACGACGCCAGTGTACCGCGGAGCCACACAGAGACAAACAACCACACACATTCACTCCTAGGGTCAATTTGGAACCGGCCAATCAACCTAAAGCGCATGCTTTTGGAGGTGGGAGGAAGCCGGAGAACCCGGAGAGAACCCACGCAGACACGGGGAGAGCATGCGGACTCCACACAGAGCGGGCCTCGAACCCGGGTCCGCCGTGTTGTGAGGCGACAGCGCTACCCACTGCGACAGCGTGCCGCCCTATATATATATATATATATATATATATATATATATATATATATATGTATGTATGTATGTATGTATGTATATATATGTATATATATGTATATATATATATATATATATATATATATACATCATCTATTGATGATATATATATATATATATATCAATAGATATATCATCAATAGATGATGTAATGTGACATTATCATTACCATGACGGCAGTGTACTATAAAAGAATATTTTTGCGTTTCCTTCTTAACCTTTCCATATTTACTTCCCAGCTAACAGAACTGATCAGATTTAAAACAGTAATTATAATATTTAATTAGGCCAATATAAAATATATACTTCAAATAAGAAATACTGTTTTTTTTTTTCCACATAGTGGTGAAACTATCTACATTATTTAATGCCCTTTCTCTACATGACCTACTTGACTGAATGTTTGATTAGCCTCACCCTGGAGTGGCCCGTGGATCTAGTGATGCCATCCTGACACCTGATCGCTATCTTACACAACGTGGTTCAGATTCACTGTGCCGTCATGCCTCGGTGACAACAAACCAATGCAAAACCCCTCCGCGTGCCTATATGAAGCTATCAGCAGCTACAATTACTTTGCTCCGAGACTTGTACACACTTCAAACAAAATGCCAAGACTTGCAGAGCCTGAGCAGATGAGATAAAAAGGAGATCAAAATCCCCTTTTTTTCCCCTTATCAGACGGCTACTGGGTGCTGGAACGTGTGTTTAAGGCTGTGTGTTAAAAGCTGACCGTCACATACCTCAAATTTATGAAATTATGAAATTAGAGTGCAGAAAAATTCACATCTTCAATCATATGCAGGAAAATGACAAAAACGCCAACAACTGATTGGGAACTTAAAAAAGTCACGCTCTTACAGCTCAGCAACCATAATGTTTACACCTCGTGTTTTTTCAGTCCTACCACCTAATCAAGAGAGCCACTGATCTTCCTGTCGTTATTTTATTTTGGGGGAAAAGATGAAGCCAGGGGTCCCCCCCCCCCCGCTGCTCTCGGTACTGTTGTAATTATTCTGTTGTTTGAGGAATATGTGGTCTGGCATTTCGTATTCCCTTTGCAATCCTGAAAGAATGGAACAAAAGCAAGCATTATAGCTCGCCGCGTGGCAAGCTTATTGCTTTGGAAGTATATGTCTTTGTTATTACTGGGCTGAACTCCACGGTTAAATAGTGGTTGGGTTGCATTTGACATGGTGTATGTTACATTTAACCCTCGAAAACCAATGAAAATGTCTGTACACATTACCTAATCGGGTCCAAAAAGAGCCGTCTCATAAACGTGTAAAAAAAATGTAATACAGAAATATTTTTTTTTCTTTCAGTGCATCAGATCTTTTCCTATCTATAGATATAAAGTTTATTATATTTTTTATTATTATTATATATGTTGATATGGAATTTGCCATTAGAACCCTGTTGTTTTTTTTGGGGGGGGGAAAACACAAAATATGGAATATTTCCAAGTTAGTTCACAGTTCAATACTTCTGATAAAGATATTAACACTATTGGATGAATGTTTTTGCAGGTGTGTGAACACAGACAGTGGGTCTGTTTCTGGGTTGTGGGGGGATTTTGGGGTCATTGTCTTGCTGCAGACAATGAAGATCATGTTTCATTATAACATGTCAGCATCATTGTATATAGTAATATAATATACATATATAATATATAAATATGTAATATATATATGCTTACAGTATATGAAAAATATGTGGTTATAATGGGAGTCAATTGGACCATTTTTGACCCAATCAGGTAATGTGTATACACAATGAAAATCTGCTATTCTATAAACTTCCAATGACAGGCATTAAGGAATTTAGAAAATAAAGTTGAAAGAAAATTACCGTCAAAATTTCATATATTTAGTCTTTCAATTGACTGATTTATTGGGAGAGAAACACATAAAAACAACACAAATGTCCTTTTTTGGACTAGTTCTCGGGGGTTAAGTCTGCTGTGTGTGTGTGTGTGCGTGTGTGCTTTGTTTTCAGCTGTATGTAATCATGCAGATATGTACGGTATTTTCCGCACTATTAAGACACACCTAAGAGCCTTTAATTTCTCAATTTCTTATAATCCAATATGCCTTATATATATATAAAAAAGTTTTAAAATAGACCATTCATTGGATGAGTCCTCAGATGATTTTTTATAATACAGTAAGCAATATAATCCAGTGCACTTTATAATCCAGTGTACTTTATGTATGAAATTTCCTTTTAATATAGGCCATTCATTGAATGTTCGCCTTATAATCCAGTGGAGTAGGAGAGAGAGTAGAGTAGGACTTTATTGATCCCTTCAAGAGGTTCCATCAGGGAAATTAATTTGCGTCTTACAGTGCGGAAAATACTGTAAGTGTTTTTCTGATAAGAGTTAAAAAAACTTGACTCTATGCAGCATGTTCAGTATGTGCATTACGCAAGTTCCGTCAGAATAAATTGAAGTACAGTAATCCCTCGCTTATTTGTGCTTCAACATGTGCTTCAACATCTGTCCGTCAGTTCCACATTCAGGAGTTCTTTGAAAGTCTATCTGATTACTTACAGGATGATTGCAGAAGTGTTCATTTTTAATGCAGAGTGTCAGTAGGCCTCAAACGTCTATTTTCATAAAGATACTGCAGAACAGAGATGAACTCAACCTTTATTGTTTGCGGATAACATCATGTTTTTTTCCTGCAATAACTCATGGTAAAGCTGCTTTTGTCACCACTTTGAATGTGCAAATTCAATTTCATCATAAAAACAACAACCCTGGATACCAAAAAAAAAAAAAAAAAAAAAAAAGAAGTTTATTAGATCCTGGTTTTATTATTAGCATTTTACGGCGTTTTCACTCTGTTGAGATTGTTCTTATTTCTCTGGTAATGACATCGATTCGGGCTGCGCAATATCTTTGATGCAGGATCCTGTCATAGCGTCACGGTGATGCTGTTGGAAGGTGGCTTAATGAAGAGAATAGAACTGAAGGCCTACATGGTGTCTGACTGTAATCCAGTTCCAGATTAACTGATGGCTTCATTTAAACTACTTTTGTTTGGCGCAGCCAGCTTAAATTAAAGTGTCTTTACTGCTATCATGATAATCAAATGTGAACCAAATTACCCCCTCCCCCCCCAAAAAAAGAAAACCAGACAGGAAGGACTGTCCATGAGGATAATGTGACAGGCTGAGACAAGGGCGCAGAGGACCCCTGTCCCGTCCTGCACCCCCGCCGCGCTGTAGCCTGTCATTATGAAGAGGAGAACACAAAGTGTCTTCACCCTCGCTTGAGAAAAGTTAATCAACAAAATTGGCGGCTGGGTTTTAATGATCTCATTACTCAATTTTAGAGTTTTATTCTCAGATGGCTCAGGGGTGAAACAGTACACTTTGAAAATAGCACAGAATTAACACAGCTGCGTTAAAACACTCTGGAGATCTCTCAGACAGAACGATCCTTCCTGGTACCTGACTGCTGCTGACGTGAGCTGCTGTCGTTCAAAACTGCAAACCGCTAAACAAATAGGAAAAGCCGATCAATAGCTCATCCAACAGCGATCAATTTACCAGAGTTAGAGTGGAAAAAAGTTTGGACATTTTACCAGCACTGATAATATACAGGAAAATGTTGTAAATGTTGTTTCCTGCTATAATATCTTCTCCACTTCTTTGAACCCAGTCAAGCTCCTCCCCTTCAGAGGTGTTTCCTTGGTTACCTGAAACCCCTCACCCAATCAGTCTCTTCCTATAAATACTCTCAGTTCCCTGTTGGATTGCTAGCGTTCTTCCTACTTTCCAGCATTCCTGTTTCCTGTCTGACTGCCTTGTACTGATTCTGCCTGTTGCCTGCCCCATGTCGGACTTGTTTGCCCGTTTGGCCAAATTACCTCGTATTCTTAACTCTGCATTGAATTATCAGTTTGTAAATGATTATCCCCTCTAATGAGCAGGTGATGCCTCATCTGATGTGTGTGTGAATGGGCAAATCCTAGCTTGTCATGTAAAATGCATTTACTGCAGTCAGAGTAGAACGGTGGTATTTAAATACAATTCATTTACCATCTAATGGTATTAAACTGACTTATTTGAACTATCTTTAAACTCAGGTCATGGCTAATTGTGTAAATATGCATTTATCTATTACACTATAATAATTTGAACATTAATGTTTTATAAACTTACAAGAATACCAGAATACCTGTAAATTCATAGTAATATACTGTAAGAAACTGTACAGGTTACAGTTCTTAGCTGGTTAAGTTTTATTGTGATATCTTGGTCTTCATTTGGACAACAAAGTGAAAAAATACAGACAACATTGTAGCTACAACTTTCTTGCACAAAATAAGCAGTAATTTGTAATTTGAAATGTTTTGGGTTTTTTTTTTTTTTTATGAAGAAAATGTTTTAAATTTTTGAGTTCAGCTCATGAAAAAGGGCACAAAAACAAAAGTATTGCATTCATAGTTTTGTTCAGTGTACTCATATAGGTTGAGAGGTGGCTGTAGCCTGTAGCTACGAATGCGGGCATAAATGTCTGTGATGTGAATGTCTGTGATAAACTGGTGACTTTTATACCTCAACTCTTGCTCAGTGTCAGCAGGGACATGTGAATAGAAACTATATAATTATCCATCACGAGCAACAATGTTGTACGTGCTCTTTTGTGGGGCTGATTGCTAGGAGTCTTGGGTAATTTATTATTTCACAAGTTTTGTAGCAAGAAGAATTAATCCATCAACGTAGAAATAGTTAAATTATGGGAATAATCAACATCATATTTTTACATATTATTTCAGTACACAATCAATTGTTAAAATAATTTTGTATGTGTACATAAAGCCGTTGTGGAGTGTAAATCTTAAAGACTTTGAGGAGTTCCTATTTATTTGTATGAGGCTTCCTATAACAAGAGTCCTTTGTTCACTGGTGTTCATTCAAACTTCCTTTCTAGCATCATTTTAATTTCTCCAAACTTGTTTTCTTTCTCTAAAAGCTTGAAACGGTTTGTGAGCTTTATAATAAATAATGTTTCATTTGAATATACAACATGTTGAAGGTCATATCTCTAACACCGCTAGCTGCAGTGTGTTGTTGTGTTACACGCCGTGGGTGATGATCACTTCATATTTCTTTATTCTCATCAAATCCGCTCAGTGTGTCAGCTTTAAGTCAATTACATTAAGTGTTTGGAAAAAAATACAAGTAGTGGAGATTATTAAGCATTTATAATTCATACCTAAGCGTGATTGAAAATGCATTTTTAAACCTGCTGCTCTGCATAATTAGTTTAGAGTTAATTTAAAATGTGGCATTATTAGATTACATTGTTCAAAGGGGCTGATTATATTTTCATGTAAGTGATCTGAGGGATTTTGAATTCCTCAGCTTTGACCAAAAGTTCTGCGCAGGTTTGGAAACATTATTTTTATTATATATATATATATATATATAGCAGAGCAGACTGGAGGTAATTTTATCTGATCTACCCATACTGTGCTGCTAGTTTACACTGCATAGCTGGTTTTTTTTTTAGAAAAAAAATAAAAATAAATAAATATAAATTAAAAAAATAAATTAAAAAAAAAAATTATATATATATATATATATATATATATATATATATATATATATATATATATTTTTTTTTTTTTTTTCTAAAAAAAAAAACAGCTATGCAGTGTAAACTAGCAGCACAGTATGGGTAGATCAGATAAAATTACCTCCAGTCTGCTCTGCTGGTGCCCCCTCCCCACAGCTGTGAATCATTCCTCATACATCCAACACCTGACATGCAGGTCCTGTAGCTGAGCGGACCCCCCCCCCACCCCACACCTCCTCCACTTGTTCATGTTGCACAGTAAATGCCCCGTGGCTGTGATGAATTGGGGGGGTTTTGAAGCGAAGCTGTTCAAGTCTGTATGCAACATCAAACAATCCTCACAAAGATGCACTCTGATCTTCTGTCAGGCTTTCCTCCTGTGTGGTGAAGTGATCACAGGAGGGTGGTGGTGGTGGTGGGGGGGTACGAGGAGCTGATACATGACGTACGGTGTTTGTCTTCATCTGACGAGAGGCAAATCTCCAATGGTGATGACGTTTGAGGCATTGATAACGAAGGAGGGAAAGATAAAAATTATGGCTCCATGTGAAGAGGAAGGAGCCCTTCTGAAAAAGCTGTTTTGTGAATACGTTAAGAACAAGGACACTAAATAAATAATATTATTTATAACGTACACATTCAGAATTAATAAAGTAAAAGTCAAAATCTTAATTTCTTAATTTCTCTTTGAGGATATAAAATAAGTATATAAAAAAGTATGTACTCGTCTGAGCATATAAATATAAGTATATAAAATAAAAAAAATTTAAAAATTAAAAATATGCCAGATCTGTCACCTTACTGGATTGACAAACTAAAAATAGCATATAGCATATAGTACGTTTTTGAACGTACGAGCATCCTGTGAAGTGTCCTCTTGCAGGATTAGCTTTTAGGCGTTGTTCACCTGAACATTTCTAAGGAAAATACAGACGAGAATGAACAATAAAACCAGATTAATTTGGGGGACAATGACATGCTGAACAGTCAGATCATCATGTTAAATATATAGTCAGTTACATTTGAATGTTCGCCATCTTTAAGTAGTGTTATTCAGTTTGAAATTTGATAACAAAGCAAATTTAACTGGAGTAAAAAAAAAAAAAATGTTTGTCTTATTTGTTGGATTTCAATTATTGTTCCATTGCTTCCCTTTTTTTTTTTGTTGGCTGTTTTCAGTCACCGTTGGATGTGGATGGTTGGATGTGGATTGATTGATAAAAACAAGCTTTAATCCTTTTTTTTTTTTTTTTGACAAGATAGAATAAAACCTGAATGTCATGAGGTCTGTTTTATTCAGCATACCTGCACTGGTTTCCCTATGGAACCAATCCCCTCAGCGATCTGATCTTGACCTCCTACATCCAGCCTCACTTCTTACTTGAGACTGATCCTGCTCCCTAAAGCTCTCTCCAATCCCTAAACTCCATCCGCTCAGCCTCCAGTTTTTTTTTGCAAATTCCCAGTCAGTCACATTTTCAGAGGCCAAGAAGCTGTTCAGCCATCTGCAACAGAGTCAACTGAAGGTCAGCCTTAACCTCAACGTTATGCTGCAGGACGCCAGACAGAAACGAGAAGGACAATTATACAGCACATTTGAAACTGAGCTTTCATTTCCTACAATGTGATGTAGGATTTAGTGTCATTTAGAGATGAGTTAGCAGTTTGCCACTAACTGGATATCCCTCATCTCACTATCTCATGAAATGAAATAGAGTCTGCAGAGTCAAGAACTATTTAAAATACTGATAGTCTTTCCAACATCCTCCTTAAAAAAAAAGTGGAATTTCTTCATTTCTTCCAGATAACTCATGACTTTAAATGTTTATTCCAGGAGCAGAACAGAGAGGTTTAGGTTTGGTATCCAGACTCACGCCTCATACTCCAGCTGGTCACTAGTCGCAGCAGAAACAGGACGTGTGTAGGGGGACTATTTTCTGTTGTGGATGAACCCACATCTGGTAACCAAGTGAATGTTGGGCCTGGCAATTTAGTTTGTGTGGGATTGAGTCAAAATAGAACAATGTGTGTGTTGATGAGAATGAATCATGTCACACAGAGCAACACTCATGACACACATAATGCACCAAAAGTAATGCAAACACTGTAGACACTTCACTCTACCCATGCCTATCTAGGCCTGTTTATTCATGCCTTTTTATTCCTATTTATACCTTTCTATTTGTATATTGGTGGGTTATTTATTACTCTTTCTATTTGGTGTTGGTACTACTTTCTATGTGCTGGTGCTTTCTGTGTGCTTTTTCTGTGTTTTTATGTACTCACTGGGTGAGTCAGAACACTCCTCCTCTGGATTTTGTTCATTTTTGTGTGTGTGTGTGTGTGTGTGTGTGTGTGTGTGTGTGTGTGCTGACTGTTAATTCAAAAGAGCTTTTGGACTCCGAAGAGGAAGTAAACTCATTCCTGTTTCCATCCTCCATCTACCACGGGTCAAAGGTCACAGTATTGTCACCTGCAGTGAGTTTAGAGGGTGAATATACAGTAAAATAAGACGTTAGCTATATTTCTGAGGTTGCAGGACATCCTCGGCTCAATATGAGTACTACGTTAATACATTTTGCATTGAGCTGCCAGGAGTCAGACTCTTATCAGTCTCTCCATCTTGGCTCAAGGGCCACAGTCCCATATGAGAAACCTCTGCCTTACAGTCCCCCAACTTTGATCCAATACTGTTAGTGACACTTTTATTGCCATTTGGACCCAACACAGTGACGATTCTGCAAAATTGATGAGACCTTTAGTGTGAAGAAATTCTGTGAGATGCCAATGCTGTATTGATGCAATCATTGATTATTTATATTTGAAAATATGGTCAGGTGGAGTCTCAAATTTGGATTAATTTTGGATTATTTTTTTTTAAAGCTGTACTAAACTGTACTAAGTAACCTTTTTAAAAATATTTTCTGAAGACAGATATTTTCTGTGGAAAATCATTTCCATCATTTCATCCTGTTTCACTTTAAATGGAATTACTGAAATAAATGAACTTTTCCATTGAGTGTTACTGAAGTTTTAAAAGCGTACCCTAGAATTTATCTAAAACTGTTTGGTTCATCAGGTTATTGCTCAATTTCCTCTCACTGGCTAAAAGAAACGACAGTACACTTGTTCTGTGTAAATGTTGCACATTTTTAAAGCCATTTCCTGCAATGAATGGTGCACTGTTCAAACCATTCATTAAAGAGACAAATGGCAGCATGTGAAGATTACAGAAGAGCTAAAGACACAGACAGTTAAAATGTCATTTTGAGTAATAATGGTCTTTCATGTTAAAGAGTGTAATGGATTTAGTTCCTATGTGCAAACAGGAACTATGTTAAGAAGGTTCATGCTCTACCCCAGTGAGGCAGGAACATGATTGTGCGTACTACCGTCAGACTCGTACTTCCCTGGTGAAATGCTCTTTAAGCTTTCAGTAACTTATTTACTACGTATTTCCCTCCAATTTCTCTCATATTTTTTACTCTTGTTTTCATTATATAACTGTTAATTTTTGTCCACTAATCCTGGAGCTACTTTCACAGTCAGCTGAACGTGACTCCGTGGCTCCATTGTGTAAACACGATCAAACTGAGACCGACCAGCAAACATCGAAGAGGATTTGTGGAGAAAAACACACAGCGTTTGCAAATGGGACAGGGATTATTGGAGGAGACAACAGATGATTACGGACAGGAGACAATTAAAGCTGCCTACATAAACACCTGACTGAAACGGAGCTAACTAGTCAGCCAAATGCTAGCTGACTTCAACAGCTTGTGAGGAACTTTCAGTGTGTAGCTCTGAGCCAGGTCATTACCACACACACACACACACACACACACACACACACAAACACAGGCTACATAAGAACTTGACTGAGACAGAGCTAACCAGTTAGCCAAACGCTAGTTGACTTCAACAGCTTGTGAGGAACCTTCAGTGTGTAGCTCTTAGCCAGGTCATTACCACACACACTGCTACCGTAGCCTGAACTCGAACTCGGGGATCCACTCCCTTATCTGGGAGTGGACATGTCAATAAATGAAATATGGCTCAGGATACGTCAATCACAAAATTGATCTTTCCATTTTGACACAGTCTAGCCAAAAATTCCAAATATTTATCGATGCAGAAAGTGTTTGTTATCCAGATTCTAGGAGTTGGTAGGGTCAGGGAGGACCACTATGTACGTGTAGAGACCTGAGAAAAAAATGTTTTTTTTCGTAGTAGTACCCCTTTAAATTTTGAACTCTATTTCCATCATTTCAATCACATGTGCCTGCGCTCATTTTGCTGCCAACAGATATGTGGTTTAATCTCCCCCTGCCATCTCCTAATCCTCTGACCCATCAACAGCTTCATTTGAGCAGCCTGTCCTGAGGAGGAGAGCTGCTGCAGAGATTACCCATCCTGTGGGTTATTGGTCTAGTAATGCAGATCTAAATTTCAGCATCACTTAAATTGTCATCGCATCAGCTGGATCTTATGTTACTTATTATTACGATTGTGTTCTTCTTAAGGTCACACAAAGTCAGTCTAGTGCAATAATCAGCTGTTCTGGTAAATCTTCAAGCTGAGGTGCAGTGTAAAAAAACATTTTTTTTTCACTATTTTGAATGAAGAATAAATTAGCATTTTTTTCACCACAGTTTCAGTGGATGACAAATTTGGCAGTGTAGTGCAAAATATTGAGTATTAACACAACTTTAGGGAAATATGTGACAGAATACAAATAAACTAGCTCAGCTCAAATAGAAACATCATTGGATTCATTTTCCCAAAAGCCACAACAAGAAACCCCACACAGAATAATGACAGAATAGTTTAGATTAAAGCTAATCGACAGACATGTTCGCCCACTGTTTTTGAACACTTTTTGAATACTTTATTTATATTCGGAAAAATATATAAAACATAAATAAATAAAACACAATACCACTCCTGATGCCATTACCTTCATATTTTTGACCCCTTCTAAAGGGAGCATGTGGGGATATCCTCATCCCGACTTAACCCAGAAGTGACCGTCTTCTGGGCACTTTATTGACTCTTAAATATTTTTCACTTTTTTTTTTTTTATAGATAAATATGTTTTCCTTCTATTCTTCTATGTACATCACATTCGTGAGTATTGATGAATCAATAGAATTACTGAATTACTGTCCATTAAGAATTAACTTAATGGACAGTAATGTTGAACATGATGACATTTTTCATATCTTTTATACAATGTCAGCCTTAATTTATTTATATTTATCTATTTATTTATTTATTTTATGGACATTTTAATACAACAGACTTCACACATCAAATGTGCAACATCAACAATAAAGGCAATAATAGTCCCCCCTGTTGAAATCTGTGAAATTTACAATGTTTTGCTGTTGCAAGCTGCATCTCTTCCCAGCAACCCGCTGAAGAGTTGCCCCATTAATTGCAGTGGGCTATGATTATTCACAAGGGCTTATAATTAGGAGGGAGTCAGGAGTGTTTTATGCTGGGTAATTGCATGTGTCTATCCACCACCGTTTAGCTGGGGGAGCAGTCGGCTACAGGAACCATTGTGAAATCAAGGCAGACTGTTTTTGGCCCCTTGTTGCTTGAAATTGATTTTGAAGCACTCATCAAAATGATTACGTTTTATAAACATCACTTTTCTTTAATTGTGCAGGTTCTGATGATACGCTGCTGCTGGATTCAGGTGCATCAGTCTGATTGTCACTAAAGTGTCTTTGTGGAGGAGGTGAGGGCTACGCAATATGCAAATTGCTTCGTATTTTCTCCATTTTAACTTTCGCTTTCAGGTATGAAAAGGATAAACTTGATGGGCTACAACAGCTTTCCATAGTCAACTCGTCACAAACTCAACATGTACTGAGGGAAGCTGAGGCCTTCTTGCCACCTTTAGTTCGCTCTTGAGCAAACTGGATAAAAACGCTGCAGGAGATGCAAGAAGGATGAGCGGTTGCTGTGTTATTCATTATTCAGCAGCAGCGGTCGCACAGAACATGGTTGAACTCATGTTTTATTTGACATGACATGGTTTTTATGGGGGGTTTTTTTTCGGTGGTGAACCTTTTAAAATATATGTTTTTCAAGATGTAAATTGGTCGGAAAGGGAGCTTGACTATCTTGCTCTGTAATTGGTTGGAAAAAGAACTTTTATTCAGTTTTGCGTAACATAAAATGCGGAATATTTTACACCTCAATACCGATTGGAATTAAAATGACTCATACTGTATTCAGGTCCTGTCAATCTGTTGAGATAAATGGCTCCGCAGCCTTTGTGCAGGTCAAGGACGGCGGTGGAAGGATCATGAATTTTATATGTTGCAGATCATAAATACTCACATCTGTACATAGAAATGGTGCATTCGTCGGATCGACCAGTGTTCACCAGTGGGGGAGGAACCATTCTGTCTTTATAAAGGAAAGAAAAGAGAATGCAGCATTGAATCTCGTTCTGAAAAGCAATACTTCAATACTTTAATAGTTTGATGTTACGGCGGTCTTACTGGACAAATAAAAGTATAAAGTAGTTATATCGTATGAATATTATTTATATGATGGATGGAAGTATACCTGCACTGTACATTCAAATTAAATAGTGCTCATGAGATAATAATAAGTATGAGAAGTATGCAAACCTTGCAGAGAAAAAATATGTAATGGTTTGTATTGTGTTGCTTTTTCCTTTACAGGATGATGTAAACCTGTAAAACGTGCAAAAGTGTCTTTTTTTTTTTTTTTTTTTTTTTTACATGTTCAGGCTTCTATCCTCATGTTGGAGGTAGATCAGAGCCTGAATTCTTGACAAACCGTTGATATCAGCCTGGAAATCACACTGGTTTTTCCTGCAGAGCTGCTTATTAGTCAGGATAATGTCATGAAATCAAACTGTAGCTTTCATAGCAAGTAATAAATTAGCTTACAGAGAATTATCTGTTTAACCTCACAGTCGTTGTTGTTTCTGCTACCATTATATAAAAGGCTGCTTTTCCATATTGTTTCTAATTTTTACATCTGGTCATCACAATATTTTTTTATAATTTTAACCTGTCTGGGTTAAACCACTGGACACATTATCACTTCATAAAGAGGCAATTATCTTGAGACGGCATTATCTGAAAAAAAATAAAATAAATAAAAATAATGGTGAATATGGGAGCATACATTCTGATGCACAGGACAGAATACGACACAAAATATGTGTAAAAGTGTACAAAATATGTAAAAAGCCAGAGCATTACGCACAGTACAGGGTTATGTAATTTCTTCCTTTGATAGAATATTTGTGGTAAATCACTGAACATTATAAAATAAATAAATAAATTTAAAAAATAAAATTAAAAAAAATTAAACATAAAGACACATCATTATAGAGGCATTTATAGAGCAAAAATTGTAAATAAGAAACAAATTCACAGGTCCAGCGAAAAGACACAAAGCAAAACTATCAAAGCGCAAACTCAGGTTCAGATCCTGTTTTTTATTTATTGACTTCTTTTTCTGTGTCCTATCTCTTTTCCAAGTGGAAACTCTGAGCTACGATGATCCTGGACTACAATTCTTTCTCCAGTCCTGTTGGGTGATTTCCATAAGAACCAGCGATGTGACCTCCCAGAGCCGGGTTCCTCCTGATTCTCCTGGGCCTCTGGTTTGGTGACCGTCTGCATCCCAATTTCTTTTTCTAGTACAAAAAACATAGAACAGGTGCACAAAATGCATCATTCAGTTTAGGGGCCAGTTCAATGATGGGCAGCGTCAGACAACAGCAAAGAGTCACGCGTGCACAAATATTTGATTTATCTGGGCTTTCAAACACACGCGGTCCATTTTCATTCTTCACGCTGGTGTGTGAGTCATCCGTGTTAACACGCGGTTCAGTCACCTGTGAGGATTTCTATTAGGCATGCTAATACAGACAAACATCAACAGAACTGTTGGACCAGCTGCCGATGCGCTCCAGATTCAGATTTCAGGCATGAATCTACTCCACGCTTTTTACGAGGGAATGATTTTTATTAACCTGCAAAGCCACAACATATTTAAAAATGAAAAACACGCTGGTGTTTTTCATGCAAGTTCAGGGTCTTGAGTCAAATCTGATGTGAAAAGAAGTTGTAGCATCTTTATCCTCAAGAACACGGTGTATTTAATCATTACAAAAAGCTTTTTTTTTTTTTTTTCTTTACATTTTGGTGGAAATACTTTTTTTTTTTTTTTTTTTTAAACTTTTTTATTTAATTAAAATATTTTAAATTTTTTTTCCTTTGGAAATCTCAACCATCTCTTCATATTCATTCATTCATCCATCCGTTCATTCATTTTCTACACCCGCTCCTTAAAGACTCCCTTCCCAGAATGCCTCACACATCATTCCAGCTGAACCTTAATCCCGACTGCTTCCTGTTTGTCAGGGTCGCTGACAACATTAGCGAATATGCGTGTTCATTGGCTTAACACAATGTTGTGTTTATTTTGCACATGTGTTGTTTGCGTTTGTGATGATCCCGTCACACACACACACACACACACACACACACATACACACACGCACACACGCACATTAAAAGAGACGGAGACCAAGAGAGAGAAAGTATATGTCATATTTTCATTCTCATTCTAAGGACTTTTAGAGTTTTTTTCATTAGTTTCAGAGATGTAGTTCATTTAGGTGACCTGTTATTGATCTCCACTGAATGTCAAATATCACATTTATAAGGTGTGAGGCTGCAAGAGTTGACTTTAATCCAGATTCCGTATCAGGATCCAGAATGTTTCCAAAAGATTCTTTACCATTGTGTTTTTCATAAGATTTTATCTTTTAACTTCATGGAAAACAAGACATCTGAGTCTGAACTAAATCCGAGTGCTATGGTGGATTTGCAGTAAATCTGCAGGGTTAAGTTAAATTCACTACCAAGATTAAGATTAATATTAAATCAACTTTATTAGTCCTTGAAGGGAAATTATTAGTCAATGTTAATCATCTCATCTAACAGGTACTGGGCGGTCTGACCGTCAAGCATCAGGCAGTGGGTCTGAATCTAGGAAAAAGTAGAAGAACAAAAACAGTAGAACAAAAACGGAGTCCCCAGACATTGGAACACATTTTGAGAGGCCATCATGACCATTGCATAACACAGTAAATAATAAGGCATTACTGCACTCCTGCTGCTAACATCAGAGTTCATTTCACTTCAACAAAGTAGTGCATCCCTGGGATGCGCTTCAAAAAATTTGTGCATCCCAACATGACGTTTATGCATCCCAAAAGTAATAACAGAATATACGGTTGAAGCCGAATGCAAGTACTGAGTTTTGCCAATAGCACAATATAAAACCTAAACAAACTGTTAATTTTAATTTTTTTTTTTCAATAACGATGTCTAGGTAAAAATAAAAAAAAAGAGTAAAATTACAAATTATTTTTATCAACATGTTACAGCCTGGTGGCCATTCTTTAAAAAAAAAAAAAAAAAAAACAGTTTTAGAAATAAAGAAAGATGTAATACAGTTTTTTTTTTTTTTTTCAACTTTTGCCTTTCACTAAATAGATTTCTTTACATTTAATTCATATATTATGCTGTGGACACTGCACCAAGCTGAAACAACCTTCTCCATACAGATTTTATAAGCTGCACCCTCATTCTTTTATCTTGGGTGCTCACATTTAGCCATGGAAACAATTGCATCCATTGTGACACAAGTGTTCGGATTTTTGTTGGTTTTCGCTTGGCTTCTGCATCTTTATCCGTACTATCCACAGTAATATCTGTCTCTTTTTCTTTATTAAATTTTTTATCATTTTTTTATTCAAGAAAGCACTCATTGTCACTTGCTTTTTCTCCAACTTTTGCATCTTTTTCTGAGGCATGGTAATAATGTAAGACTAACTCCCCGCTCTCTCACTGCAGACGTCGTGTTGCAGTTTGCTCGATTTTAAATTGACTGAATCACGCAGGTGAATCTCGTGACGAGAAACTTAAGCGAGATCAAAACATAATGGAAATTTCCGGGTTGGAAATTTAAGTGGATAAATGGATAAATTGTGAATATTTTTTGTTCAATGGAAATGCATTTCTTCACAATATTATATCGCGGAAAATGGTAGCATTGATTTTTGATTTTTTTTTATTCTACGTATTTAAAGCTTGCATCACAGGGATGCACTTTGTCTGATGGTCGTGCATCCCCTGTCAAGAAATGTGCATAAAAAGACGCAAGGACGCTCGCAAACCAGAACAATGTTTATTTTACATCAATGTAAAATAATTTTACATTAATGTAAAATAACAATTGAAGCTGTTCCAGTTTTAAAATGTGTATCTGTGGTATCCAGGGATGAAAAACTCAACTTCTCTGACAGTTGAGTTTTTCCAAGTTTCTCCTCAGGAATGCAGGAACTTTCTGATTCCTGACTGGCCTGAACCTCAATTTAAAGTTTGACCCGGCTAATTTTTTACTTTTAAGTTATAAATTATGACTCATACTCGCACCATCCTACTTATCAATTCTCGCTGCTCCTCAAATACAGGCCAGGCTGCTCAAAATCCTGGAATCCAGTCTCCTGACTGCTCTACAGATAATCTCGGCGGGTGTCGGCTTGGCTCGATCTTGGAATCGTCTTTATTCATGCAATCCCAGGATTTTTCCATGACTGAAAGAGGATCTAGTTTTTACTTTGAGCCGTCGTTGTCCCAACGTGTTTGACCAGAGACACCCAGAGTCACAGCAGCCAATCATCATTAAGCATTAAGCGACTAGATAAGCAGAAAGTTGCTATAAAATTGGAGGTTTTATATCGACTGAGCAATTTTTGGCTCAATCACCCTCAAAAAAATTAGCTCGAGTGAAAATACGAACGCAGAATAATTGTGAGTGGGATCCGACCCGAGAATTCTTATCAACTTTTTTTTTTAATACCGTGATGTTTTTTGGGCTGTTTGTTGGTGATGATTTGGTGAGGGATACAAACCATTGTAATGTAATCTTAAAAATGATCCAAGAACCAGCAAATAAACCTGAAGTGACACATCTGTGAACATCTGGGTGAACTGTGCTCTATGGTGAAATCACCTTCCATGAGAATTCTCATTTCCATTGAGAAAATATTTTCTCAGACTCATTTTTTTCCTTTCAACTCATAACTGAGTCGGTAGGGTTCATAAATATTTAATTTTTTAAATTTAATTTTTATTTTATACAGTGTTATATATTTAATTTTCCAAAGGAAAATTAAGAATGCATACTCTAGTTTTTGTTCGTCAATCACGTACATGCATATATGTGTGTACAGTCCCCCGTGAGTAATGAGGGATTACCGTACTATTTTTAACCAATCTGATTGTTTGCCTGTTCTGCAAGAGGTCGTCGTATCCTTCCTGTCACATCAGCATCCATCAGCCACACATACAACGGAATCCATCAAATCGATGCTATCTGACATGGCAATCTGTGTTTGATGGGCCGCCACCTCATCATAACCCATTCCAACGCAAAGACGACACAACTCCCACCCCCCCACCCCCAACCGGAGCAGAATGTTCAGGACAACCTTTTCTCTCAAGGTGCCTCAGCAAACAGAGATGCTTCAACAAATCAGAGTCATTCAAAGACACAGAGGAAATGTTAATGAAGTGCAAGTCAGCCCCCGGGGTTTTTCACTGCAAATATTAGCTCCTTAAATAAAGTCACTGGCTCGAATAGCATTGAGAATATTTAACTGACAAGAAATGCAGAATTTTTTTTTATCAAGTTCTGCTAATTTGAAGAATATTTTGCACCTTTTTTTTTTTTGGCATTTTTTCAGAAGAATTATACTTTATTAATTCCCGTAAGGTAATTATTTTTCCACTCTTTTAGTTTTATATATATATTTACACACGTAAAAATATATATAAACACACACTATACACACACACTGGTCTGCAACCTTGTGGACCAATCTACTTCCGTCACGGTCCTGGGAGTTTTGAGCTGGATTATTTCTAATTTTATTTTGGATTATATTTCATGTCACCTGTTTGTCTCATCTGTCAGTGTATTCAGTTTTTCAGATTCCTCATATTCATTCTCAGTTCATCCTGTCAAACCTCAAATCTCTATTTTGTCTGAATTATAACAGAATTGCTGTGTCCCTTTTCTTCCACAGAGTTAAACCTCAGCATTGACGTCACACACGTTCACACTCCAAGTTAATCTGGTTTAGTTTTAGCGTGTTTTTAGATCGTGCACCTGCTTGTGCACCAAATTTTGCCTTCACTCTGGATTTTTCATTACCTTTGTGGACGTTGCTTTGACGACCCCGGACTTGTTCTACGCTTTCACACTTCTGCTTGCGATTCAATAAATTTACATCAGTTAGGTCCAAGGTCATTTCATGTCCTCTCGCCTGAGTTGGGTTTTGAAAAGCTGATAAACTGCGTGTTCAGGTTTGTCTTTTCTTCGTCACTCTCGTGTAAATGGACGATCAAAACACAACTGAAGGTTTCCTTCATGTAAATGCTTCTCAGTCTGCCTCCTGTTCTACAAAAGTAAGTACGTTAATCTGAAGTACTATCAATGTTCCTAATATTTATAATGCAGCACAATAAGAATAGAAAATCGTATCTGTGTATCTTAATCTTTTTTATATGTATATATCCTGTATAAACAGACCGCCATCCCAACAACAGCATCAGTAATTTCACCAAGTGCCCCAAAATGTTTAGCCCCGATTGACAAATATATTGATTCTGACTCATTTCTCTTCAGAGAAATATAGTTAATCCATAAAGAGGAGGATGAGTGGACTGCTGGTAAACAAACCATCATTTCTTAACGCAGGAAAAAGCTTCTTGTTTCCTGTTGACAACCAACAGTCAGCACTTTAAAGCTCGGCAGAGGTTAGCCACATGTTGATTTGTGTGACCTGCACATGTGTGTCGTTTGCTCCTAAATTATTAATCACTAAAATGTCACATCCTCAAAGTCACGGCGGGTCAGCTTTCTCCTTGAGCTCACCTAATTACAATCAATCAATAAATCAATCAAGTGTTATTTATAAAGAACTTAAACAATCAACAGACAATTCCAAGCGCTTTAATGGACAGAAAAACCCAACTGAACCCACCGGAGCAAAAATAAACAACATAAGTTGTTGTCTCCAGTACATGTTCCTGTCATGTAGTTGGTACATGGTACACATAATTTAATTTTAATTTAATTTAATTTAATTTAATGTAATTTTAATTTTAATTTTAATTTTAATTTTAATTTTAATTTTAATTTTGATTTTAATTTGAATTTTAATTTTTAATTTAATTTAAAAAAAAATTTAAATTTAATTTGGCACGTGTTTTTCCAAACCTGTAAACACAGCAGTGAAAGCTCCGTCTCAACATCCAGGTCTGGTGGTGTCTTACTTGTTTATTAAAATGAATGAACTGGGTGATGAGAACGTATCCAGTGGTACCAAAGCTGGTACCACTGGATACCAGTATCAAATTCCAGACGCAGATGCCAAATTCCCCCCCAAAATTATGCGAACATCCCATCCCAAAGTAGTCAGAAAGAAATTTATTTTGTCTTAATAATTTTGCATTTATTTTTTGTAATATGGTTTGGATGATACTGTAGGTCACATTTGTCATCTCTGCGGCTCCTAAAGTGATGCAAATGATTTTGAAGCTGTAATCTGGTTCATCAAATTGAAAAATCTGCTCCATAAAGTCACTGGATTGGATTAATCTGGTAAAATTAGACCAAAAGAATATATTTGTAAATTGATATCCAAATGCGGTAAATCAATGGATGGTTAATGAACTTGTACGACACATTCATACAGTGGTGTGACAGGGACCAGCTGCTCTTTAGCACTGGGAACCTCTCACACCATCATTCACACACCAGTGGAACAAACACTGAGAACAATTTGGGGTTCACTTTATTTCTCATCGTTTAATGTTAAATCTTCTACCAAGTTTGGAGAAAGTTTTACCCAGAAGACACTGGGAAAAACTGGTTCAGGTCTACTTTTCCAGGCTGGACCAGGTACCTGAACAGAGCCTGACCCAAATCTGACATTTAATGCAGATCTGCAGAATTCTAGTATTATTTTCTTGTATTGATCAGTGATTGAAAACTTCTACAAAATCAGCAATAAACCTTTGAACAATAACAAAACTGCCATTTTTGTGCTTGTTTCACAGTCTGCTGTTGACACTAAAATGCGAGGTGCATGAGATTTGATTATTTTTCCGGGTTGTATTACTTTATGGCCGACAAGTTCAGCAGCAAATGAACCAAACAAACGTCTCCAGTCAGCTTGAACAGGGCTAATAGAAGCACAATCACACAACCTGTTTGTAAAAGCCTGAAGCGCCGTTGTTTTCACGCAGCTTTCATCTGTCGGTCGGAGGAGAACTTATTTCTGTCATGGTTTTTTTTTTTTTTTTTTTTGCAGTTTCTCAGTGATCCAGAGGTGTGTGTTCCTTGTCGGTGATGATGAATGCTGGTTACATGCGAATTTTCCCACTGCTTTTGCTGGAATTACTGCCCGTTATGACCATCTAAACATCCATATTTCAATACGAAGGAGAAAAAGCAGAATTTCCTTTTCTTTTTTAAATCACTCAAGAGGAAATACTGTTTTTTAATCAGGGCTGCAGTCTCAAACTGATTCATCCTTCACAGCAGACCCATGAACAGATCAGACCTTAGATTTTCCTTTAGCAGTACAGTCCCAAATGATTCTGTTTAAGGTCTAAATTTGCATAAAAGCTGCATACTTAAACTATGTGAAGTTAAAAAGTAAGTTAAAGTGTAAAAAATGTGTGGCGTCCGGAGCACAAAGCCTCTGACAGTTCACAGCCGAGGGCTATCGTGTGTGAATAAATGGACGTTAAAAGCAACTCGCAGTATTTGTACACGACCCACCCCAACATAGAAAGTATTTCACAGCTTTGACTTTGTGAGTAATCGCCGCAACATCCAGGGCTGTGGGCTCAGCTGATTGGCCTGTACGTACAGCAACGTCCTTCTGAGCTCCGCCCTGGACAAACTGTTCCATTAGTGTTTTAGTTTTTAATTTTATTTCAATAATTATTTCGTATTCATTCATTTCCAAACTGGTGTCCATCCATACATCCGTGACTCTATGAACGATAACGCATTCAAATCTTGTCGTAAAGATTTAGTGGTACAGTGATTCCTCTACTTATGAACGTCTCTACTTACGAAATTTCTTCCTGAACCAATTAATTTCGTAAGTAGAGGTACCACTGTAGATGTATTTTATTACAACTACGCATTAAAATGTGCAGAAAGTGAAGTTTTGCTAAGATATAAAATGCTACTTAGTGAATATGGTGGTTTAGAATCATTATTTCTCTCATTAGATTCCCTGTGTGAGCACTTATCCAGATTAAAAGCCCTGCTTGCGGTGGGAGACGGAGGATGACGAGCAGAGGAAGAAGTTCTGCATAGATGCGGTTAACTCTGCGTGTCACATGTTTTATTCCTGTGTTGATCAGAAAACAGCCTAAACAGTGTTTCCATTTGGAGGCATGGATTATTTTTCCTCTTCAGCGATTTCATCTTATCCACTAGGATTTCATTTCTACCATTTTGAAGACCTTGACAGTTTTTCTTTTCCTGCCTCTGTGCACTCACAGCGTGCAGCACAGGCCTGCAGCAAAATCCTTCCTCCTTCTCCTCCTCCTCCTCTTCCTCTTCTTCTTCTTGCCACTGCAGACCGTCTCACGCTACCTCAGTGGCGTTCTCTCGTATCAGCGGCTGGATTTTGTGCTGCCCACAGCAACCTTGCACTTGAGCAATTGATTATCACTGAGCAGATAGAGTCTGTCTGCTCCAGCGGGTTCCTGCAGAGATGTGGTGTGTGAGCCTTCATGCAGCTCACACACCAGCAACACCTTCATCATCATCATCATCATCGCTGTGACCTCACACTCCAGGTCTCACCTCCTCCTTCTGGATAACCTAAAATTTCGGCTTCAGGGAAAAGTGGAACACTTCACCCTCCGTGACCGCTCGCCGGCTCACCCCCAACCCCCCCAGAATAAAGACTTGACGCTAACACGAAACGTGTACATTATTGCTTAATTTAAATAAATAACATTAAGAAATTATAGGAAATATTGAGGACTTTACATTTTTATGACGCAACTATTCTGGTGCAGAAAAAGTTACGTTTAAAAAAATGTTCATAAAAATTCTTGCCTTATTTACCTTATTTATCAGTTATATTTCCTTCATAAATTCTAATGCAGATGATGTGACGTGTTTTTTTATTTATTTAATTTGTCAAAATTTCAGTTCTGACCATAATCATATCATTTCTGATGCAGACCCAGTTCATATATATATATTTTTTTTTCTTCCACCTGATGATAACACGATAATTTAACTTCCTGGGTTGCATAATGTGGTTTTTATTCCAGGTATTATAATTAAAACAATGCAAATCAAGGTTCTCAGATTTTAAATATGATGTAGTGTCAATGTTACATAACCACGATCCAATAAGATTAGATTTAAAGCCATATGGTCTTTCCCATCTTAACTTTATTACAATATATTGAATTATAATTATATAATTAAAGAGAATATCCTCTTCATTGCCAGGAAATCGTTTTGGTAAATTTCCTGTGAATGTCCTGGAGTTGACGTGTGTCTGTTCTTGTTAAACCACGTCCGATCTCACAGATTAGTTGCATTAATTGTTTATTTAACACAAATATTCATCTTAAAACTAGTATACTTAAGTAGAAAACACAGTACAATGTCCAAAGGAAGCATCTTTAGAGGGAAAACAAGGAGACTACACTTCATTAACTAATAATTATCTTTCCCAACAGTCACACAGCCTCCATATTGCCGTCACTAAAGGGGTAGGGGGGTGTTTTACGTTACGTCTACAAGGCTGCTAATTAAAATCCATACCCCTAATGAGTTTTTAGCACCCCTATTGGTTAACATGATTACCTAAGATAAGAGCAGTAAATTGAGGTCCTTTTAATTAAGTGTAAGATTTACAACCGTTTTTACTGAAGAGGCTCTAAATTGACTTTCCTTCTGTACTTCTGGTTGCCGAGCGGCGCTCATCAAAGAGGTCAGACTCTCAGCTTCAAGTGCTCTGAAATTACATTTATAAATTCAGCTCCCCTGCTTTGCATTCAGCGTGCTGCTTTTTGGATGGATGGAAGCAGAGGGATACAATCACAGATGGATCCTTCATGTGAAGTTTATGGAGTGTTTGAAGAACTTTAATTACAGAACGTCCTCATCCAATTTCACCCTTTGGCTCCATCTAAACGGGTGTTAATTGTGATGACACTTTGGAACAACATTTCATACAGGTCACTTGTTAGTCGGACTCGAGGGGTGAGTTGATCTGCCCGCGGATCAGATGCTCTACCACTACTACCACTGAACACAAAGAGCTCCTTCTTGTAATCACTGTCATATGTTGTGTATTTTTTCCTATGCATACATACCTGCAATAATAAACACTCATTTATAATCCGTCACATTATTGTAACAGCTATTGGTTGGCTTTTTATTCATTTCCATGCCCTCAAACTACTTTACAAAGTATTATTACAACTATTGTAGGGTTGTACTATCAAACTATACTTATAATAAATTACGAACCCAATCAGTCAAGTCAGCCCTCAACTTATAAATCATAAAATCACATGTATACACTGCGCCCCTTACACCCCTGACCTATTTTGGCCATTTTTTGGTACGTTTGATATTTGTCTCTATATTCCACATTAAAAATGATTTAACATACCCATGCTTGGTGTGTTCATCTTCAGCACAACTTCAGCTATATGAAGAGATAGTTTTTATTTCCCTATAACTTATTATATTGACATTCTTTTCCTTTTGGCTTTTCCCTTCAGGGGTCGCCACAGCGAATCAACCGCCTCCATCTAACCCTGTCCTTTGCATCCTCTTCTCTCACACCAACTACCTTCATGTCCTCTTTCACTACATCCATAAACCTCCTCTTTGGTCTTCCTCTAGGCCTCCTGCCTGGCAGTTCAAAACTCAGCATCCTTCTACCAATATATTCACTATCTCTCCTCTGGACATGTCCAAACCATCTCAGTCTGGCCTCTCTGACTTTATCTCCAAAACCTCTAACATGTGCTGTCCCTCTGATGTACTCATTCCTGATCCTATCCTTCCTGGCCATTCCCAGAGAGAACCTCAGCATCTTCATCTCTGCTACCTCCAGCTCTGCCTCCTGTCTTTTCCTCAGTGACACTGTCTCTAGACCAAACAACATCGCTGGTCTCACCACAGTTTTGTACACCTTTCCTTTCATTTTAGCTGAAACTCTTCTATCACACATCACACCTGACACTTTTCTCCACCCGTTCCATCCTGCCTGGACACGCTTCTTCACCTCTTTTCCCCACTCTCCATTGCTCTGGACTGTTGACCCCAAGTACTTAAAATCCTCCACCTTCTTGATCTCTTCTCCCTGTAACCTCACTCTTCCACTTGGGTCCCTCTCATTCACACACATGTACTCTGTCTTACTGCGGCTAACCTTCATCCCTCTCCTTTCCAGGACAAGCCTCCACCTCTCTAGCTTCTCCTCCACCTCTTCCCTACTCTCACTGCAGATCACAATGTCATCTGCAAACATCATAGTCCATGGAGATTCCTGTCTAACCTCGTCTGTCAGCCTGTCCATCACCATAGCGAACAAGAAGGGGCTCAGAGCTGATCCCTGATGCAGTCCCACCTCCACCTTGAACTCCTCTGTCACACCTACAGCACACCTCACCACTGTCTTACAGTCCTCATACATGTCCTGCACCGCTCTAACATACTTCTCTGACACTCCAGACTTCCTCATACAATACCACAGTTCCTCTCTGGGCACCCTGTCATAAGCTTTCTCCAGATCTACAAAAACACAATGCAGCTCCCTCTGGCCTTCTCTGTACTTCTCTATCAACATCCTCAAAGCAAATACTGCATCTGTAGTACTCTTTTTTGGCATGAAACCATACTGCTGCTCACAAATGTTCACTTCTGCCCTTAGTCTAGCTTCCACTACTCTTTCCCATAACTTCATTGTATGGCTCATCAGCTTTATTCCTCTGTAGTTGCCACAACTCTGCACATCTCCCTTGTTCTTAAAAATGGGCACCAGCACACTTCTCCTCCATTCCTCAGGCATCTTCTCACTATCTAAGATCCTGTTGAACAACCCAGTCAGAAACTCTACTGCCACCTCTCCTAGACACTTCCAAACCTCTACAGGTATATCATCAGGACCGACTGCCTTTCCACTCTTCATCCTCTTCAGTGCTCTCCTCACTTCATCCTGGCTAATCTTTGCTACATCCTGGTCCACAACAGTCACCTCTTCTAGTCTTTGTTCTCTCTCATTTTCCACGTTCATCAACTCCTCAAAGTACTCTTTCCATCTTCCCATCACACTGGTGGCACCTGTCAATAGACTTCCATCCCTATCCTTAATCACCCTAACCTGCTGCACGTCCTTCCCATCTCTATCTCTCTGTCTTGCCAGCCTGTATAGATCAATCTCTCCCTCCTTACTGTCCAACCTAGCATACAAGTCATCATAAGCTTCTTGTTTGGCCTTTGCTACCTCTACCTTCACCTTACGCTGTATCTCCCTGTACTCCTGTCTACTCTCCTCAGTCCTCTCAGTGTCCCACTTCTTCTTAGCTAACCTCTTTCTTTGTATACACTCCTGTACCTCCTCATTCCACCACCAAGTCTCCTTATCTACTTTCTTTCCAGATGACACACCAAATACTCTCCTACCTGTCTCCCTGATCACATTAGCTGTAGTTGTCCAGTCATCTGGAAGCACCTCCTGACCACCCAGAGCCTGTCTTAACTCCTTCCTAAAGGTCATGCAACACTCTTCCTTTTTTAGCTTCCACCATTTCGTCTTCTGCTCTGTCTTTGTCCTCTTCATCTTCCTCACCACCAGAGTCATCCTACACACCACCATTCTATGCTGTTTGGCTACACTCTCGCCTACCACTACTTTGCAGTCACTGATCTCCTTCAGGTTACATCGTCTACACAAGATGTAGTCTACCTGTGTGCTCCTACCACCACTCTTATAGGTCACCCTATGTTCCTGCCTCTTCTGGAAGAAAGTATTCACTACAGCCATTTCCATCCTTTTTGCAAAGTCAACTACCATCTGTCCTTCTGCGTTCCTCTCCTGGATACCAAACCTGCCCATCACTTCCTCATCACCTCTGTTACCTGCACCAACATGTCCATTGAAGTCTGCACCGATGACAACTCTCAGATGGATTTAAACTTATTTAAACTCAACTTATTATATTGACATATTGGGGCAAAATAGATACACAGTCAAATTCGAAAATGGAAAAATGATATTTTATTGCACATAAAAACCAAAAACATGCTCATGGAATTGATTTTGAACTCAAACAAGTTGGCCATAGGCTTCTAACATAACTATATACAGTTTGTGTCACTTGTGCCACTCTTCAAAGGAGTTTTTCAAAATAAGACTATGCCCACGATTCATGCATAAAAATGCGTAAATCGTGCGAATAGTCGTTTGCGTCACATTTAGCCAGGTAAAAAAAAAAAAAAAAAAGCCTCTCTGACAGAACGTGATTAAAGCATCAAATGTAAAAAGCTTTCATGAATTGGACATGCTGAACAATTTGGCAAGAGGGAGTAATAGAAAGAAGCATTTATATGAAAAATGTCTTGGATTATTATTACTTGAAACCCTGGGAGTCGCGCACGGATGCCTGATTTGGCCCCTGTTTCCGTGTGATTAAACACCAACCAATGCACATGCAGTATTAAATTGTAGAGCAGCACAGACAGGAGTAGCAAGGTGCTGCCACTCTGGCCCCCCAGGGGGGTGTAGGTACCTTGGCCCCCTTTGTCTTGGCTGTTGGGTAATTGCTTTTCTGCACCGAGGTTATTCATGTTTTGCGATTTGATCGTCCGACCTGGAGCAGGAGAAGTCGTGTTTGTGGCAAGGTTGGGTTGTTTTAGTGTCTTTTTCCTGTGAGCTGATTATTCCAGCAGACTGACATACTCTGTATTCCGTCGACTACACTGAAAAATAAACCTGGCAGCTTTTTATTAAAACTCATTTTCCATCAGAGACACCTTCCCCCTGTCTATTTATTTCTACCTATGAGGCCTATTAATTTTTTTTTTTCCTTTGACCCTTTTGGCTTTTTAAAAAAACACAGCTGAGTCCGCTGTGTCTGTACTAATGGGATTTTTTTTTTTTTTTCCAAATGATTTATTCGCCATCGGATTCTCCTCAGCTCAGGTTTTTAATTGGTTTCTGGAAATAAAAATATAAAAAAAATGCAAGGATATCCTCTCATTCTATCATCACAAACTGTGTGACACTGAGATGAACAATTGATCTCAGTTTTCCTGAATTCTAATGAGAAAAAAAAAACAAAAACTGTTTCCTAAATATTCTTATTGGACTTGGTTTTTTTACAATACAAAATCGCTGAACCAGTGTTGTCATTGTCTCAGCAGGGGGGGGGGGGGGGTGGGGGGGGATGCGATGTTTGACTGTATCCACTCGCTTCGAATAAAAAATCTAAAATCATTTTCGAAAGCACGACAAATCTTTTTTTTTTTTTTTTTTTTTTTTTGAGCGACGACACAAATATAGCTCATCGCTCCCCAGTTGTTTCTATTACCCAGACATCACAGTCAACTTCCTGCTGTTTGTGTGTGCATCTCTGAATAGAGACACTGATCGCTCCTCATCCCTGCATATGTGTTTGTCGGTTTGCTCCGGAACTTCCACGGGTCGTGCAAATACCCTGGTTTGATTCTCTCGTCAGTTCGAGGTCACAGATGATCAGATGTTCTTGCTGACATTCAACGTGGTCAGAGTGGCTGATTCCTAACCAACTGGTCCCTCCTGGCCATCAACAGTTGCCCTGCCTCATTTATCAGCAGTAAGAATTAAACTCTTGAATATTCCATACCCCAGCTGACGAGCAGAGGGTTCTATCGTCTCAAACTGGACCAGGAAATCAAAGGATGTTTGGGAAAAGCACGTCTGGACACTTGGGATATGTCAGAGAGAGTGAATTATTGATTGGGAAAGCTGTCTGATCATGTGCTTTGGGATCCTGCAGCCGGACCTGACCGTCAGGTGACGGATTCCAGGTCGATTCCAAACGTACGTACGTGTAGTTTACCCAGGAACACTTGGACAGTCGCTCTAGGGGGGGGGCAGCAGTAGCTCAGTCCACGGGGTCTTGGGGCTGGGAACCAGAGGGAGGCTGGTTGGAGTGTGAACTAGCAGTAGGAGGTGTCAATTCACCCCCCTGATTACTGCCGAGGTGCCCTTGAGCAAGGCACTGTGCCCCAACAAGTTGCCCATTGGGGCGCCCCAAGACGGAGCTACCCGCCGCTCTACCCCTCACTATATATCTGCATGCTTGTGTATGTATGTGTGTGTGTGTGTGTGTGTGTGTGTGTGTGTGTGTGTGTGTGTGTGTGTGTGTGTGTGTGTGTGTGTGTGTGTGTGTGTGTGTTCGTTTCAGGGTCTGTACAACATATATTCATATAATTCAGCCACAGCTCACTATGGACATTAAACTCAAACTGGCCTATCTGCCACTCTCCAACTTTCTCTCTCTTGCCCTCTGTCTCTTTTACTTGACCTATCTCTTTCCCCAACGTATTTCATTCAATGTATCATCATTAAATCTAAGTAAGACCAAATTCATGATATTCAGCAACTGCAATAAGAACATTCAGGCCCCTGTACAGGTAGATAGGGTGGATATTGAAAGGGTATATGAAAAAAAGTTTCTGGGGGTGATAATAGATGACAGGATTAACTGGAAAGCTCACATAAAACACATACAAAGCAAATTATCAAGAAGCATTTGAGTTATGAGCAAAGCCAAACACATTCTGGACCACAGGTCACTCCACATTCTCTACTGTTCTCTCATTTTACCATATTTACTTTACTGTGCAGAGGTCTGGGGCAACGCATGTCAATCAATCAATCAATTTTTATTTATATAGCACTTAATTACATCTGAAGACATTTCAAAGCGCTTTACAGATGGAAAGCCAACAACGCCCAACAGGTCAAGGCGGATGACCGCCCTCCAGAGCCTGGGTCCTGCCCGGAGTTTCTTCCTCAATGAGGGAATTTTTTCCCCACCACCGTCGCTTATGCTTGCTCTGGAGGGCGTTGTTGGCTTTCTGTCTTCAGATGTGATTAAGCGCTATATAAATAAAAGTTGATTGAAAGTTGATTGATATATATACACGTTTAAAAAATCGACATTATGTGTGGAAAAAAAAAATTTCCCCATCGGGATTATTAAAGTGTATTTCTCCTTCTTTTTTAGGTTGGGGATAATGTGGCCGTCAACAGTTTTATTTTTCATTTGAATCCAAATATGTCGTAAAACTGTTAAGACACTTTTACGAACCTGTCAAAGGTGTCTAATGTTCCGCGTTGAGTGAGGAACTTGTGTTCAGTCAGCGTTTGATTGAATTCACTTATATTTTACTCATGTTCCTACATTTCATATAATTTATTTTTCAAATGTGAGTTCCTGTTTGCGTTGAACCTCTTTTGGATTTTGTGTCAACGTGACTATCTTGTGTTTCGATTTTTATGAATAAACGCGATGATAAAAATCTTTCTTCTTCTTTTTACATAGGTAAGGCAGAGAACTTTTACAAATCAGGGGCCACAAAGGGGTCCAACTATATGTCCAACATCCCTGCACCATTCCTAATTCAGGTAGATGCATCTGGCACTTACAGAAATGTAGTTGGATTACAGATTGAACTATAACACGTCTGTGGTGTTAGCCACAGGTAGCTGCTGTTTCATCTGGAACCTGCATGACGGTTGTTGTGTTTTCTACTGTTTTTATTTGTTTAATGATCAAATCAGCTTCTCAGATGAATTTCATCTTATCTCTTCTCACTCTCATTCAGTTCCCACCGATAAGCGTCCTATCAGGTGAGGGAGGGCAGGGGGGCTGCAGCTTAGCCTTGAATACTAAAGAGGACACATTTTTTAAGAAGTGAATAGACTCATTATTACTTTACTCTGTTAGTTAAAATGTGGCCCTCCACATCATTTTATGTGGCCCGCAAGAGCATAAAAGGTCAGTGTGTCCAACAATTAAAAGGTCAAAAGTGTCCTTTGAGCAAAACTACATTTCCCACAATGCAGTAATTCAGCCCATTTTAACATTGACAAAAGCGTTTTGAACAAAGTTATTGTCCTAACTTGTGTTTGATGTTATTTTTCTTTATTCATTGATAGTTTGATCCTTGATTGATGGAGTTCTGTGGGTTTAATTACCTGACAAATTAAAATGATTTATGTTAGAAAAGAAACAAACATATTTTTTCAGTGTAACTTGAATAAGTAATAAATTCAGTCATTTAAATAAAAAAATAAAATAAAATAAAAATTTAAATAAATTTTTTTAAAATTAAATTAAAATAAAAAAAATTAAAAAATAACAATATAAATAACATTTATTTTATATTACTTAATGTTATGTTAAAGAAATGAAAGTACTCCTCATTGTTAAGTTTTTGGTTTTTTTTTAAATATAAAAGAACTTATTAAAAATCATAAGCAGTTACATTTATTTTACATTACATTTAGTTTACATCTGGCCCTTTGAGGACAGACATTATGCTGATGTGGCCCCCGGTGAACATGAGTTTGACACCCCCGTCTGAACAATGGCGCACACACACACGCACACGCACACGCACACACACACACACACACACACACACACACACACACACACACACACACACACGCACACACACACACGCACACACACACACTTTTAGGAGGTGTGCACCATCTTTAGGCTCAGCACCAGCGTGGAGATCACCACCGCCTGCCAATGACAGGTTTGAATGACAATGTGAAGCGGGGTTATTAATCATTAACCTCTCAGCAACACCCCCACGCACAGACCCACTCACACTCGTTGACCTTGGCCAAAGGTTTTATCAGTCAGGCGGGGGTGTCCACCCACACTTGGGTGGACATTGACTCTCTGGGTGGATTCGTCTCCAGAGAAGATGCTGTGTTACGACTATCTGTGCAAAAAAACTGGGTCAAAAACAGAAAGCAAATTCTAAACATAGCATCTGATTACATGTTGGATTAGACTGATAATTTACTATCAGTCAAAAACCCAATAATCTCAATTGGTAAAAATGTGATAAAGTTGCCTTTAATTATTTTAAATGAACACTTTTTAGAGCACTGGTCAGTGAACAATATTGAAATTTTTATTCCTTTAATGATGTTTTTGAGAAAAGGACATTTATTTTGATTAAAACTGCAGCTCTGAGCTGATTGTAACGATTTTTTTCACTGACGTGTAAAAATAATAATTGCAACATAAAGCAACTGCTTTTTTTGATATGGTGCTTGGTTTTTAACAGTGTCCACTAGACGGGCACAGAATATTTTACTGTTAATAATCCTCATGAATTGAGCTGACCTCTGCTGATATTGAACGTTGTAAACAGAGTGATGGAGTGTAGATAGAGCCACCTGTTTCCTCTGCTCACAGCGAAATAATGTTCCACTGGAAAGATCATATAAGAAACACATTTCACTGCTAGGTTGGACAGAACATCAACTCAAATGTAATCTAGCTGGATCTAGAAGCTAAGCTATCATCTTCTGGGATATGTAAGGCCTCCATCATGATAAGTGCATCTGAATTGTTCCCATGCGGACACAATGAAACTGGGCAGCAGCAGAAATATTTACTAGAACTGATGCCGTACGCATCGATTTCATAGAAATGCTTTGAGCAAGACGGCGCGTGCAGAGATGGAACGACGCGCCACAATAGATGGGTGTCTGTCGTTGAAAGGCAGACGATGATAACACACAGAGTGTTGAATGAAACCAGCATGGAGGGTCAACTTTACGGCTGCAATCCAGCAGACAGGAAGTCCTGGCTTCCACTTGCTGCTGTGGAATCCTTTTCTCTGGCCCCGGTGCATGCTGGGTGACCTGCTGACCCTGAACATTGCCCAGCAGTTTATGTGAAAGTCAAATGGGGTCTGGATTGATAATATCTTCATAATCATCATAAATCGTAAGTTTGTTTTTAGTTAGATTGTCATTTTATCGAGTTTTCACAGATACATGATGCTATACAGTTGTGGCTTGGAGTATTTAATTTATTTTATTTCGATCAAACCCTCTATAATTAAGTAAAAACAGGATGACAGATGGTAGCTGTGCCCATAAATGATGTGAAAAAATTTTTGAAAATTTGCATTCAATGCTAGTTATCATTCCACCTCTATGAACCTAAGAGGAATTTTAATGATCGGAGTAAAGAACTGCATGTTTTTCCATTCATGTGTTGGTTTTTAGACAAACAGAAGCAACTTGTGACCACCTCACATATAAAAAAACTTTGATATGGTGTTTTAAGCAAGTCCTTTTAAAAAGTTAAATATGTGGGAATGGAGACTGTGACTGTAATGTACAAGGGTTTTCTTTCTCATTTCTTGTTTTCTTGCCATTTTCACATTAAATTGCCTGATGTTTGACACCATTTAGAGTGCTTTCTATATTATTTTAATTATTTTTTATCTGATTTTATTTCTGCTTTTAACTTATTTTAAGTTATTTTATTGGATTTTTATTTGATATCTTAATGGTTTTTACGGTGCGTCTGTTGCGTTTTTAATTACTTTATAAATAAAGTGGAATGGATTGGAATATTACAACAGCTAGAACAGCGCGTTTGTCGAAAAGCGAGTCAATTTGACATTCTTGTTGTTGCATAATATTATCATATCTCAGTTATGTCACTTCCTCTCTCAACTCTTGTTACCTGTTCGGTTAGATTTTTGGTTCTAAAACTTATTTGTCTTGATTACACATATTGTCGGCAGAATTATTTTTGCTGAATCCTGACAATGCCATTATGTCATCTCAATGTGATTCAGCTAATAATCAGTAACGGCGTCCCATCTCCCACCAGAATTTAATCAAGCCTCAGCTTTTGGAAGCTCTTCTCCTTCAGCGCATCAGGGGACGGGGGGGACGGCTGTCACCACGTTTCCTGCTAAGTGGTGTCAAACACTTCGCCGTAAGCCGACTGTCCAAACAACACAAGGTTTAAACGCATCATATTTGACAGTAGATACAAATCTCCGACGTGATCCGATGCCGCCGACAGGATGACGAGGAGGCCGTGTGACGGGTCTGATCGGCAGCGACGGTGAACAAGTTCATTTTCATCTCCCATGTTCATCCCTGTCACATCCCTGCCTCCACTTGTGTAGCAGTTTATAGCATCCACAAAGTTGATGCCACCATTTGGATTCCTCACACAGTCCTGCAAGAGAGTAAGTCAGGGGGGCTGCTGGTATTTAAGGACCGAAACCCCATATTACCAGCAAAAAGAGATAAACCCTCGCATCCCATATCATGAGACACACCCATGCATCAGAGCTCATTGGGGTTATCAGGGTTTGCAGATTGGTGCTGGGGTTATGGAAGAGAAATCTGATTAAAGCTAGTCTACAACTTATTTCCCTGTAAAGCCTAAGCCGCCCCTAGAATCACATTACCGACAGCCACATGTGGAATTACTGCAGAAACTTGCAGACTGTGGAGCGCCACTAAAGTGTGGTTAAGAGTTTACAGTAACAAATAGAGGGTAATAGTACAGAAAAAAACAAATATTCTACACTTTACGCATATTTTGTATTGTATTTTTTCTTTCAAACGCATTAGTTGTGGTCCGAGGTGCCGGCACTCTGCTGTCGTACAATATCTAGAGGTGATGAACGAAAATTGACTCCATACTCACATTTGCATGAAAAAAAAAAAAAAAAAAAAAGACATAAATGGTTCCACTGGTAACAATTATGTGAGTTTTCTGGTCTGCAAAGCCTGTTTTTTTTTTTTTTTTAATGCTCACTAGAATTTAAAAAAAAAAAGATGTCATAAATTATTTCATCCTGAAACTCATCTCCCTTTGCTCATCTTCTGTGGAGAAAATGTCAACGGTGCCCCCCCCCCCCACATACACTTACATACTTACACTATATAGGTGTAGGAGGAAGAGTTCAGGTGTGCTGGACCCAGTGCTGATAAGCGTGAGGGGAGTGAAGGGGAACTTCAGGACTGTGACTCCAGCAGTAAGAGAGAAATGCCAGAAAAAGACTTACTGTCCTCCTCCTACTTGGATTGATGTCATTGATGCGTACGTCCACGTGTGTGTGTGTGTGTGTGTGTGTGTGTGTGTGTGTGTCCCTTGCACATAGAAGCCAATAACCCCCCTCACCAGTTTGTAGGATTTTGTACCAAAGGTCGCATTCTTAACCCAACTGATCGCTGCCCTACAAACATAAACATGCATACACACAAACACACACACAAAAACACACACACACACACACACATTCACGCACATGCACACGCATGCACACACATGCACACACATGCACACAAAGGCATGCATTTGCACTCGGTCTCTCAGACATGTCTTCTATTGTTCTTTATCGGTCTTGTTTGTCATTTCCATTAAACACTAGAATGTACGTCAAAATGATCCCTCCAGTCTTTTTCCGATCAAAGAGATAAACGTTTGCATTATTCAATCGTCATGTATCACACGCATGGCTTCATTACAACAAACATTGTTTTAGACAGAACTGGCCGTGAACTGAGTTACATTAAATGTCTTTGCTCACATTGTTCCGGTTGTGCTTAAGAACCCAATAATGTTGCAGGTCCACCAGACCTGCAAATGTAGTTGGATATTAAAACAAAATAATAAAATCAGACTAATAAAATGCATGCATAATACAGTAGTAACGACTTGAAATTGTATCCCCATGCCCAAGGTGGCATAACAGAGTCTTCCTTTCCCCTTTTCCCTTCAGGGGTCGCCACAGCCAATCAGTGTCCTCCATCTAACCCTGTATTCTACATCCTCTTCTCTCACACCAACTACCTTCATGTCCTCTTTCACTACATCCACAAACCTCCTCTTTGGTCTTCCTCTAGGCCTCCTGCCTGGCAGTTCAAAACTCAGCATCCTTCTACCAATATATTCACTATCTCTCCTCTGGACATGTCCAAACCATCTCAGTCTGGCCTCTCTGACTTTATCTCCAAAACCTCTAACATGTGCTGTCCCTCTGATGTACTCATTCCTGATCCTATCCTTCCTGGTCACTCCCAAAGAGAACCTCAGCATCTTCATCTCTGCTACCTCCAGCTCTGTCTCCTGTCTTTTCCTCAGTGACACTGTCTCTAGACCAAACAACATCGCTGGTCTCACCACAGTTTTGGACACCTTTCCTTTCATTTTAGCTGAAACTCTTCTATCACACATCAAGGCGGCAGAAGAGTAAAGAACATATAAACATAACGGTTCCAATGTTGATTGTCAGCGGAGAGACGTTGTGAGTGCAGCTGGGTTTTAATAGTCTCCAGTTAAAATTAAAAAATCTCTGCTAGGAAATACAGAGGATGGGAACTGAGACCCTCCCTGGATTGGAGAAGGCCTGTCAGGTGCTGGGGGGAAGGGAACTGGAGAGATTTGCAGGTGAGGTGGAGATCACTTCATTTATAAACTGGTGATACTGAATGAGGGAGAGCTGAGGTGTGGGTGGGAACCCTGCCTGATGAGTTTTGGACCCTGCTGGGATCCCCAACAATACTGCAACACGGCGGTTGTTGATGAGGTGGATTTTAGTTCGCAACAGGCAGATTTTATCACAGACAGGATGTGAGCACTGGAAGGAGAAAATGAAGTCCAGAAAGACTCTTAAGTTCCAGACTTCATATGAGGGATGGATGAAGGATCCATCCAACAAGGGAGAGAGAGATCTCCAGCCCTCCAGAGTGTCGTAGGATCATGGCTCCCTCCTGAATGCAAAACAACCACAAGTAGCTCATGTCTTGTATGTTTTTTGTGGCCGTCTTGAGGTGCACGACAGTCTTAGCTGTTCCTTTCAAGTTGTTGCATTTCTTTGCGGGCGGCCACAGCACTAATAAGCCACCTACCATCTGCTTTAGTGAGGGGCACTCTGCAAGTCTAGAGGAGTCACCAATCTATCACCGGTCCCATTATAGCTCCTCTCAGAGAGTACATCCACCTCGCTACAAAGAGAATAGTTGTGGTCCTGAAACGAGCAGTGCCTCCAAGGGGAAAGAAGCGGAGCGCTGCTCGGTGTGGGGAGTACAAGGCTTGTGTGAAGCTATGATAAATAAAATGGAAGGGGAAGGCAATGTCGGTGCAATCCACCAAGATTAATGACCAGTGCACTACATAAAGTGAAATAGTTTATCTCAAGCCTAACAACATGAAACTTGTAAATGCAGCTGCCATTTTTCTTTTCTGGGGGCTCTGCACCCGTGCTCACGTTGCATCCATCTAGTTCATCCGTTTGTACGTTCAATAAGGAAAGCGGCGGAAAGCATTCTCCCCTCGGACTCTACATTGACCATTTGTCCAATCTATAGGTGGCTGGGGTGCTGCCTGTCTTCATATTTTGTGTCTTTTATACTGAAAGCTTGGCAAATTCAACAATAAGAGCAGAGTGTTGTGTTTCACACACAACAATCCAAGGCTACGCATCCCAGAAAGGGGCAGGAGAACATCAATTCCACTCAGTCCTCCCCCCCAGTCCTTGAAATGTGGGCCATGCTGCGTCACTTCTCTCTGTAGGAAAACACTGATGAACAGTTTTCAGTCTACGCTAAACGATATTCCTTTTTTTCTAAAAAAAAAAAAAACTGCTCAAACTGATTTTTGTTGTGCAGGAAATCAAGTTTGACTGAATTAAGTTGAATCGTACCATCATCGCTGCTGCAGTTGAGTTCTCATTGATGCAACATTTCACAGTTTGAACCAATGTTCCTTTACGTAACACCGCTCAGCTCAGCTCAAGTAATATGATATTGTTCAATCCTCTCAGGAACGGCTATTACACAAGTGTAATACGAACGAGATTAAGGGTCTGTTTTGTCAAACAAATGGACTTGCGTCCTGTAGGTCCACCAGACAGTGTTTCGACAGTGTGTGTGTGTTTTAGAACAATTATATTAAGCTGGTTCCAGACATTTTTCTCACTGTTAGAATGTAGAGAATTAGCACATCTCCACCAGCTATACATTTCGTCTTTTTAATCAGTCCCATTGTGACGAAGACAGAAAAAACCAGGCCACGCCAGAATGAGTCATCACAAAGCAAAGAGGCCAAGGTCCGTGTCTCCATCCTTCAAAGTTGCACTGAATTGAACGTCAGCTGGTAAGGAAAGGAAAGGAAAGGAAAGGAAAGGAAAGGAAAGGAAAGGAAATAAAAGGAAAGGAAAGGAAAGGAAAGGAAAGGAAAGGAAAGGAAAGGTTCGGCCCTGGAATAGCTGCTATAAACGTATTTTCACGCTGCGTTTCTGCTTTGATTTCGGAGCGTTTTGAACAAAAACCCACATTTGCTGCTGCTGCTGCTACGGTGTTTAAAAAGCTTCTCCGTAAAACAGAATGATAAATCTCATTCAGAAGCGCACATCTAAATATTCAACAGTCAAACTGGGGATGGATTCATCCCGACTCATCCCGGTGGAGACCACCCCCCCTGTCTGAAGGGGAGGTTCATGCAGATGGGTGAGGTTCAGGGAAACAAACAGTCAAATCAGAGCACTCCATCACTATATAACTGAAGTTATAGACTTCAGGTTTACACCTCATGAAGTCAGACCTCATGGAGCCACTGGATGGCTCTACAGACAGAAAGCCAACAATGCCCCCAGAGCAGCATAAGCGACAGTGGCGGGGAAAAACTCCCTCATTGAGGAAGAAACTCCGGGCAGGACCCAAGCTCTGGAGGGCGGTCATCCGCCTTGACCTGTTGGTTGGGAAATAGAAATACATTGGGGACAGAGATAGGTCAAGTAAAAGGGACGGAGAGAGAGAGAGAGTGAGAGTTCCTTTAAACTTTCTACACCCCCTGTGGATTATATAACTGCTTACACGTATGTTCAGGGGTGAGATCATTTGGTCATCACTGAGTCTGATTACCAAATTATTGACTGATTTTACTCCAGGTTTTGCTACTAAACCAACAAGCAGTGTTACACAGCTACCTAGATGCCACTGCTACCATTACAGTCTTTTCTGCACTATAAGGTGCACTGGATTATAAAATGCACTGGATTATAAAGTGCACTGGATTATAAAGCGCACTGGATTATAAATCGCATTAGATTATAAATGCATTTAAGAACTCGTCTTCAGTGAATATGGTCTATTTTAAAACTTTTTTTATATATAAGGCACATTGGATTATAAGAAATTGAGAAAATTAAAGGCTTTTAGTTTCGCCTTTTAGTGCGGAAAATACTGTAAATATATCAATCTCTCAAACTGACCAGGATTGAAATGTTTAACATCTTCGAACATCTTTGACCACTTATTGTGTCAGGTGTTAGGTAACATAACGGTTAATGTCTCTCTTCTTGTATTTCCACTGACACACACCCAACCCGCTCTCGATGCGTTCACACACACGCTTAAAGTGTTTTGAGTGATTTTGTTCCTCTTGAATGCGTTTCGTTCTCTCTAAACAGCAAACTTTAGCTTTCATCCAGCTTAGAAATAACAATCATAAAGCATCTCAGTGAAGCTACACTTCTTTCTTTTATCTCTGCGGCGTTAATGTTGGCCTAGTCTGGCCCTCCCTTCCTCACGTATCACATTCCACCCCTCCTTGTTTTCACGCTTATAAATTTCAACGCCGTCTCCCTCTGAAAGACTCAATACAATTTTCCCTGACTCACCGGTTTTTCTTTTAATGTCTCATCACAAACCGTGACGTTCCCACTGCAACACAATGACCTTGGCTCTGGGAAAAATCATATATTTTTTAAGAGACGAGAGCAAAATTTGAATGAGCAGATCTGTTGTCTCCTTCGGATGATGAGTGATGTCACCATAAATATAACCTGGGTGAGTGCACTCAGAATAAAACTACACACCAAAACTTCTCCTGCCCGCCATCCATCAGCGTTTCAGTTTGGTACATATAGATTGTAAAAGTGTAGCTGAGAGTCGTATTATCACCTCAGCCGAGGAGGGTGGGGGCAGTTTACAGCATTTCTTTGTCTGTTTGTTTATATGCAACATATCAATGGAAAGTTTTCCATGGACTCTGCAGGCATTATGTGCAGGAATGAATGTTCTGCTCAAGGACGAGTTCATTCAATCTGAAAAGTGGATTCTTGATCACCTTTTTCCACCATATTCAACGACGTGAATCAAGGATTTAAAAAGAAAACAAAGAAGAGAAAAAAACAACCATTTGAGATCATAAAAACAACCCAAATAAATACGTGAACAACATGTGATTAGAACCAAGAACTGGGAAACAAAACACATAATTGGAAGGACTGGGGATGGAGTAATTTTATAGTCAAATAATACTTTTGTTGATAACTCATAAACCTCCACTGGTGGTCGGTTCCAAGGGGAGGTTTGCTGCTTCAAAGCGGTGAGGTACCAAATATCTTCACAACCGTTGCAGATAGAAAGATGAAACAAAAAGCACATGACTCAGGCAGCAAAGGGGATACAAATGAGATGATGACCTTGACCTTGAGAAAAGTAGGTCAAGGTCAAATTTTAACTTTTGTACACTCAGGAACTGGATAGAGATAGAAAGACGAAGGAGAAGGCCAGTGTGAGTAAGACCGTAGATCAAAGCTAGTGTTCTGACCTACTTTCATAGATCAAAGCAGTAGCTTTGATCTATGAATGGCACAAACTTTGGCTTCAAAAACAAATGGCCTCTTATTCATGGATCAAAGCAGTAGCTTTGATCTATGAAAGTAGGTCAGAGCACTAGCTTTGATATTTGACCTATGCAAGTAGGTCAGGGTAAAATTTTGAATTCAGTGTGGTCGCGGGATGCTGCAGTCTGTGGCTGCCTTGGTTCTAGTTAGGTGGGGTTTTTTTGTACTCATGTGCTGATATAATATATAATAAAGAGTTAGAACCAAATCTTTAACGTTTCTTGCTAACTGACAGAATATATAACGTGACAGGACGTCTGTATTTAGAACATGTTAGCATGATTGAAACAGTCACACACACACATGCACACACACGCACACACACGCACACACACACACACACACGTTTTACTAATCGGATGTCCAATTCATCTCCCACTCTCCGATGCTAACAACGACTGTCCTCTGGATGTGTTCATACTTCATATGTCACATGTGATATTTCACATAATAATAATAATAATAATAATAATAATAATAAAAAAAAACCGTCTCCGGCTATGAAAGACATTTACACAGCTCAGATCACCTGATATATGCAAAAAAGGATTTACCAGGCTGACATTCTGAGAGAAAAGAGCAGACAGAGGAATATCACCTGCTCTGATCTCTTTTTGATTGTTCATTCCACCTTAACTCATACGCCACCTGTGTACCCGCCGGATGCGGGGGGGCGTTGACAGGCTGAGTGACAAAAATAAAGAAGAAGTGCAGACAAGGCGCCCGTCAGAGATTCACATTGCTTTTGAATGATTGGCCGCCCCAGCCTTTGCCAATATGACATTTTGCAAAGCAATCTGCGGAGGTCAGAAATGACATCATCATCATCATCATCATCATCATCATCATCATCATCATCATCATCATCAGATCCTCTTCAAACCTTGTTGACACAAATCCAAGTAGGGGGCAGGAAAAGGAAGAGGAAGAGGAAGAAAGAAGTTTAAGTCGTGACGTAAGATTTTTTCCCCCATCATCCGTGGATCATTTAACATTCTTTCTTATTAATTTTCAAAAAAGATAACATCTCAAAAGTTCAAGCACCGGGAGTCTGGCTCTTTTTTTTTTTATTATTGGCATTTAGGATTATAAAGCCCCCCTGTACTCACAGATTGAAAGCTATTCTCTGTCTTAATATAGTTGCTTTTATTCCCCACTCACTCTGTTCCTGTTATCACTCAGGAGAGAAATATCTTAACAGAAAAGTTTTTTCTTGTTCATGTCTCTCTCCTTTTAAAACTCATTCCCCTCTTCCTGTCCTGACACCTGTCGTCCTTTTTCTTCTGTTTTAGTTTTTTTTTTCCTGTTTTTTTTCTTCTGTTTTTCTTGTTTTTGTTGGTTTCTTTTTCTTCTTTTTGCCCCTTTTTTTCTTCATTCTTCTTCCTTCTTCTGTTCCATCACCGCAGGATCATTTGAGAAACTATGAAATAATAAAATCAACAATATGCAAATGTCAGCCACTGAATGCTACTTGTGCAGCCCAATAATAAGGATGCTTAATAAGCCCTCAGCGACAATGAAGACGTCAGCTGCTAACTAATTGTGATAATGTCCCCACGGACAATTAAATGAGTCACCAAACACTGACTGATCATTTATTGACTCATTAGGAACAGTCAACTTTTATTTTCCATGGAAGGCCACATAAAATGATTGTTTTCCTCTGCAGACGATAAATAGTTATGAGACACAGAATTATCTTTAGGGGTTTTTCAGCACAGTGGGAGAAGATTTAAATGGATGGAGCAGTGTTAAACTAAAAAATAAATAGGTGTAAGATCCAAGACATGGTTTATATAATTAAATCAGTGGATTAAACTCTGGTTTCTGACTGTTTTCTTTGAAAGATAATGTATATAGACGCACATTTATATTCATTCATGCATCAAATGGGACAAAAAGCATCACTTTGTTTTATGACCTACATATTTACAGTCATCACTCATCAACCTTCCTTCGTAAAACAACTAAAAAAAAAAAAAAAAATGCTTGATCTTCACCTCTATAAGGACAGGTATCCAAATAGAATTGTTTGACTTTGCCACACCCTGCTCCATCAAACACTTTTCATAGAAATCATTTCGTTAATTTCATTAGATTGGGGAAAAGGAAAATTCCCTTGGCAGAGGAAATAAAGCTCTGCTGTCCGAGCTGTGCTAATATAATGGCTTTGTTATTACTTCCTTCCTCCTGCCGTCATTCCAATATCATCATTACAGCAGCCACCTGGAGAGACGGCGCGTGAAGCCAAGAGAAGTCGGTCGCCGTCTGAGACGTTCTGGTGTCAGCCAGACACGCTTTAGTTATAATCTGCCCTTTTACCCCAACATGCAGAGGGGTAAATATAATAAAATAGTAACAAAAAAAAAGAAGACGCTTCATTTTGTCACATATTGTTGTACACAGTACAATGAATTATAGCAGCCTGGGAGCACTTTGTTTAGAAGAAACTTCTTCAGAAACTGTTATTAACTATGTCAGGTGCATCACATTTTATAGCATGTAGGGCCGCCTACATATTTTTAATTGGAATCTTGCAGCAAATACATAAATATTGTCTGTGCTATGTATAATTTTCCATTGATGCATCGAAAACAGGACTTGAAAATTTCTTTAAACATACTCCCTCACACACACACACACACACACACACACACACACACACATACACACACTTCCTCCCCCGAGCTACCATGCAATGCGTTACCATGTTACACAACTGGGAACTATTTTTACATTTGTTTAAGATGCTGAACTTCAGCTGTGATTAAGTTCTTGTGCACAGCCTGACGGGTTGGAGCTTGTCAACATTATTTACCTCTAGTTAATGAGGTGCTCTTGTTGTGGTTTTTTTAGAATTATAATTATTTGATACAACATTATGAAAACTAAGATCTATAAAAGGCAAATGCATCTTTTAATCCTTAAAAATTAGGGAAGACTAGTCTAGACTTGTACTTCATGTCCTGTTTTGATGTGTATCCAGTAGACCTGCTTTGTGACTGTTTCTTCTTCTTCTTCTTCTTTTCCTTTTGGCTTTTCCCTTCAGGGGTCGCCACAGCGAATCAACCGCCTCCATCTAACCCTGTCTCCTGCATCCTCTTCTCTCACACCAACTACCTTCATGTCCTCTTTCACTACATCCATAAACCTCCTCTTTGGTCTTCCTCTAGGCCTCCTGCCTGGCAGTTCAAAACTCAGCATCCTTCTACCAATATATTCACTATCTCTCCTCTGGACATGTCCAAACCATCTCAGTCTGGCCTCTCTGACTTTATCTCCAAAACCTCTAACATGTGCTGTCCCTCTGATGTACTCATTCCTGATCCTATCCTTCCTGGTCACTCCCAGAGAGAACCTCAGCATCTTCATCTCTGCTACCTCCAGCTCTGCCTCCTGTCTTTTCCTCAGTGACACTGTCTCTAGACCAAACAACATCGCTGGTCTCACCACAGTTTTGTACACCTTTCCTTTCATTTTAGCTGAAACTCTTCTATCACACATCACACCTGACACTTTCCTCCACCCATTCCATCCTGCCTGGACACGCTTCTTCACCTCTTTTCCCCACTCTCCATTGCTCTGGACTGTTGACCCCAAGTACTTAAAATCCTCCACCTTCTTGATCTCTTCTCCCTGTAACCTCACTCTTCCACTTGGGTCCCTCTCATTCACACACATGTACTCTGTCTTACTGCGGCTAACCTTCATTCCTCTCCTTTCCAGGGCAAACCTCCACCTCTCTAGCTTCTCCTCCACCTCGTCCCTACTCTCACTGCAGATCACAATGTCATCTGCAAACATCATAGTCCATGGAGATTCCTGTCTAACCTCGTCTGTCAGCCTGTCCATCACCATAGCGAACAAGAAGGGGCTCAGAGCTGATCCCTGATGCAGTCCCACCTCCACCTTGAACTCCTCTGTCACACCTACAGCACACCTCACCACTGTCTTACAGTCCTCATACATGTCCTGCACCGCTCTAACATACTTCTCTGCCACTCCAGACTTCCTCATACAATACCACAGTTCCTCTCTGGGCACCCTGTCATAAGCTTTCTCCAGATCTACAAAAACACAATGCAGCTCCCTCTGGCCTTCTCTGTACTTCTCTATCAACATCCTCAAAGCAAATACTGCATCTGTAGTACTCTTTTTTGGCATGAAACCATACTGCTGCTCACAAATGCTCACTTCTGCCCTTAGTCTAGCTTCCACTACTCTTTCCCATAACTTCATTGTATGGCTCATCAGCTTTATTCCTCTGTAGTTGCCACAACTCTGCACATCTCCCTTGTTCTTAAAAATGGGCACCAGCACACTTCTCCTCCACTCCTCAGGCATCTTCTCACTATCTAAGATCCCGTTGAACAACCCAGTCAGAAACTCTACTGCCACCTCTCCTAGACACTTCCAAACCTCTACAGGTATATCATCAGGACCGACTGCCTTTCCACTCTTCATCCTCTTCAGTGCTCTCCTCACTTCATCCTGGCTAATCTTTGCTACATCCTGGTCCACAACAGTCACCTCTTCTAGTCTTTGTTCTCTCTCATTTTCCACGTTCATCAACTCCTCAAAGTACTCTTTCCATCTTCCCATCACACTGCTGGCACCTGTCAATAGACTTCCATCCCTATCCTTAATCACCCTAACCTGCTGCACGTCCTTCCCATCTCTATCTCTCTGTCTTGCCAGCCTGTATAGATCAGTCTCTCCCTCCTTACTGTCCAACCTAGCATACAAGTCATCATAAGCTTCTTGTTTGGCCTTTGCTACCTCTACCTTCACCTTACGCTGTATCTCCCTGTACTCCTGTCTACTCTCCTCAGTCCTCTCAGTGTCCCACTTCTTCTTAGCTAACCTCTTTCTTTGTATACACTCCTGTACCTCCTCATTCCACCACCAAGTCTCCTTATCTACTTTCCTTCCAGATGACACACCAAATACTCTCCTACCTGTCTCCCTGATCACATTAGCTGTAGTTGTCCAGTCATCTGGAAGCACCTCCTGACCACCCAGAGCCTGTCTTAACTCCTTCCTAAAGGTCATGCAACACTCTTCCTTTTTTAGCTTCCACCATTTCGTCTTCTGCTCTGTCTTTGTCCTCTTCATCTTCCTCACCACCAGAGTCATCCTACACACCACCATTCTATGCTGTTTGGCTACACTCTCGCCTACCACTACTTTGCAGTCACTGATCTCCTTCAGGTTACATCGTCTACACAAGATGTAGTCTACCTGTGTGCTCCTACCACCACTCTTATAGGTCACCCTATGTTCCTGCCTCTTCTGGAAAAAAGTATTCACTACAGCCATTTCCATCCTTTTTGCAAAGTCAACTACCATCTGTCCTTCTGCGTTCCTCTCCTGGATACCAAACCTGCCCATCACTTCCTCATCACCTCTGTTACCTGCACCAACATGTCCATTGAAGTCTGCACCGATGACAACTCTCTCACTTCTAGGTATGCTCTGCATCACTTCATCAAAGTCCAACCAGAATTTCTCCTTCTCCTCCAGCTCACATCCTACCTGTGGGGCATACCCACTAACAACATTGAACATCACACCTTCTATTTCTAGCTTCAGACTCATCACTCTATCCGACACTCTTTTTACCTCCAGGATATTCCTAACAAACTCCTCCTTCAAGATAACTCCTACTCCATTTCTCTTCCTATCTACACCATGATAGAACAACTTGAACCCTGCTCCTAAACTTCTAGCCTTGCTACCTTTCCACCTGGTCTCCTGGACACACAGTATGTCTACCTTCCTCCTCTGCATCATATTGACCAACTCTCTACCTTTTCCTGTCATAGTTCCAACATTCAACGTCCCTACTCTTAGTCCTATACTCTTGGCGCTCCTCTTCTCTTTCTTCGTGCGAACGCACTTTCCTCCTCTCCTTCTTCGACCAACAGTAATCCAATTTCCACCGGCGCCCTGTAGGTCAACAGCGCCGATGGCGGTCGTTGTTAACCCGGGCCTCGACCGATCCGGTATGGAAGTCATATGTTTGATTCGCATCTTTGATTTGGCAAAAGTTTTACGCCGGATGCCCTTCCTGACGCAACCCTCTGTATTTATCCGGGCTTGGGACCGGCACAATAAGACACTGGCTTGTGCCCTCTTGCGGCTACATTTGCTTTGTGACTGTTTGTTCTATTGTATTCGCCTGCAGGCGAGGTTAAAAATCCATCTAATAAATGCCGAACCTAACCTCTGGTGTGAGATCCACAGGAATGATGAAGCAGAGCTGAGAGGTGCACCAATGGTGATTTCTTCTTCAACAATGTGGGAGACTGGGACTATTTTAAGCCCCTCATGTTTACACACTGATTTATTATATTGATTGCTTTGCACTCTGGGATATATCGTGTGACTCTTTGACTTCACACTAAAAGAACAGTGCTGCTAAACTCAGGTGAGATGATACTTTCAGGCAGGAAATCGTTTTATTATCGTCAGTAAGGAGTCATCATAAAATGTCAAAAGGGCTCAGTGTCTGTAGGATACTTTAAAAATGACATACAGCTCCTTAAAATTATTTAAAAACTGGCCGTTCCATCTTTTTTTTTTCCTGTTACTGATAATTAACTTAATTAACTTAACTTAATTAACTTAAATTATTTTTTTTTTCTTTTTTAAATTTTTTTTTTATTTTAAAAGAGCACTTTCAAATGACAATGTCATATTCTGTTACTTTCAACCTCGATCACATATACAATATTTACAATGACATTATCTTAAAAATAATCGCAGGTCTCCTGATTAAATTTTTGTGTTGCTCTTTTAAGTTTTTTAAAGCTTTATGTGTTTATTAGTGTGAAAATAACTTAGGAAGCTGTCATATACATATATATATATATATATACCGTATATATAAAACAAAAAAAAACAGGGATAAAGAAAATAAAAGAGAAAAAGAAAATTATACATTAAAACAATCAAAAAAAAAGAAAAAAAACTTTCTGATTTTCATCCAAAAGGAACCAATAGAAGTCATTTCCTGATGTTGACCACAGTTGCTTCAGTTCCCCCCTTTCGCATGGAAAATGTGGCAGCAGGTGAATGTTTGGCCAACATTATCCATCACCTACAATGACCTATTGATATAGCTATATGTGCACCCTGTTACTGCAGTACCATTGCTGCTGGTGGCTATTTTAAGGGGCATTAAGTCGTATATGGGTCCCTGCAGATTCAGTTTGTGCCCAGCCAGAGTAAAAATCTCACTCATGACCTTTTAGGTTTACAGATGGTGCGAAAATACCACAGGAAATGGAAACAGAGACCATTTGTTTTGAAGCCCCAAGTTTGTGCCGTTCGTTTTGGACGCATTGATCTCGCTGCACGGAACCAAAAAGCTGAGGATCAGGAAAAAATGTTGAAAATTTTGGGGTGGAGTTTTATAAGGCGGGTGAACTTGGCTCGGGACATTCTGCTCTGACAGTTACTGCTTGGCTCTGAAAAGTTTGGGCAAGACATAAAGTATTGTATTTCCAAATGGTACAAGAGCTGAGACAGCAGTTGAGTGAAAGTATAGAGAAAATCAATGCATTTGCTTTCTAGCTCACCATTAACTCTAACGAAGCATGCACGCCTTTCACCAAACATTATTTTAGAGGTGCTTATTCCTGTAGGTTTTCAAATGAATGTTTGTCGCACACTAGGAGGCTTTGAATAGCTGTAATCAACTTCACATTGATTTTCACTCACAGCCAAAAGCTCTTGGTCATGGGAAAAAAAAAAAAGTCTCTTCAGACGAGAACTGGGAAAGGCTTGATAATCTGATCGGCCATTGACGGCCAGTGAATGAAAAGTTTAGCTGTCTGAACTTGTCTCCCCCCCCCCATGAGTTATCCTTATCGCTCAGTTATCGCCGTCAAGTTTCGACTTTGTTGCAGCTCCAGTTCAAAGTACGTAACAGCAGTGACGCGGACTGATAACACAAGAATCCCATCGCACCCCGGCCTTTCCTGTAACATCTGAGGGTCTTAGGACGCTCCACACACACTCCTAAAGGTACTTCACACAATATGCTGAGCTGCATTCCGTAGAGGTTTTTTTTTATTTATTATTGAAGCTGAAACACACGATGACTTAGGCAACAATCATCAAGGTGGCAGAAGTGAGAAATTTTTGCCTGGTCTGTGTGAAAAGCAAATTAATATATTCATGAAGTTAAAGCATTCCGCTATCCACATTTATTTTATTTATCCTCCTATTGGGATTGGGACAAGAGGAGCCTGCAATATAATATAATGATTTTTATGGCTGCTTTCCTGAAGCACACAATCCTTTCTGATGCAGCTTATCTTAAAAAACATAACATAACAAATGTGATCTATAGTAAATTATAATGTCAAATATCTAAACTAGTTAAAACCATGAGGTTCAATCAGCAGAGACCCGTGAATTAAGTTAAAATAACTGTTGATTGCATTGAGATTGAAGGATTTCTGCAAAGAAGAGCAGCATAAATGAATCCTAAACGCTGGTGATGGCGGCGGCGGCTGATGACTCTGCTTATGCCTGATGACGTTGGCAGCTAAAAGATTTGTGAGTGATATTGATTAAGGTATTGGGAGAATCATATTTAAACAATCATATTTAAGGTGATTGTTTAAAATCTGTTTGGGTGTAATGTGGTAAAATGCTAAAAAAAAAAAAAAAAAAAAAAATTAAACTCTAACATTATTATATAAATATCTTCACAACCGTTGCAGATAGAAAGATGAAACAAAAAGCACATCACTCGGGCAGCAAAGGGGATGAAAATGAGATGATGACCTTGACCTTGAGAAAACTAGGTCAAGGTGGAATTTCAACTTTTGTACATTCAGGAACTTGATAAGATAGAAAGATGAGGGAGAAGGTCAGTGTGAGTAAGACCATAGACCAAAGCTAGTGCTTTGATCTATGACAGTAGGTCAGAGCAGTAGCTTTGATTTTTGACTTATGCAAGTAGGTTAGGGTAAAATTTTGAATTCAAGGGTGTCGTGGGATGTTGCAGTGCCTTGGTTCTAGTTTATGTCTGAGAGTGTAGTGAGAAAACATGATAAATGTTTTTCCTCCACTAAGCTTTTAAATAATTTTACATTTTTCCGTCTCCTTGGGTGAGTCTTGCTTTTACTCTATGTCCTTGCACCATTCTTCTCTTCCTTTCTCAACAAGGGTCCAGTTTGAGCTCACTAGCAAGATGAACTGATTTAGTGTATGCTTAATGGTCATTGGGACCCATGTGAGCTACATTTTGTCAGAAAATAAGGGTTGGTAATGGCGTGGCCGTCATGGATTTACCCTTCACAACATCCCTGGATGACTTCAATAAAAGGAAATGGAAGTCCTGCTGAGGGAAAGCAGCCAGAAGGTTTGACAGCATGCTGCGGTCCAACAGCAGATCAAACACACTACTTCATTCCAGCCGCCATGAAGTGGGGAGGGGTTTCCTTCTACCTGTGTACTCAATCTGAATGGCACCCAGGACAGTTGAATCAGATTTCATTTGTTGATAAATGCGACCTCCCGAAGGTCCCAGTCATTTGTCGCATTTTCAATTTGCTCCTTGTGTTCCTTGATCTGAACGTGCAGATGGAGACCAGAAATAGCGAGTGTCAGAAAACAGTGTGTTTGAAGTGTACGCTGGGTGACATGGACCACTCATATGTATAGGTTTGTGTTGTCTCAATACGGCGCCTGAGGGGGAAACAGTCTTTGAACAAGATTGGCAATCTCTGATGTGTGCAGATGGAGCAGATGGTGAGGTCAGGGGGTCACGATAGTCTTCAAGCTGAAGATAGAGAGAAGGAGAGAGAGCGTGGTACAGAACGTCAGATCAATATTAAGGTTTAATATGTCAGTGATAAAAAAATAAGCAACTCTCAACCACCGGTAGAATTGTATTTACAGCTGATGCACACGTATTGTTGGTTAGTGAGATATACAGCCCACATCCACACAAAGTTCACATCATTTTCAGCGTAAAAGACACAAACGGGGTAAATCTGTCCACCCAGCGGCATCTCACTTCACCTCGGAGGTCACTTTTATGAGTAAAACCCTCATCCTGACCCGGCTCAGTTGTCCCCCCCTCCTTAGAAAATTACCTGGGTGAGGGGAGTGACTGTAGGCCAAATCCCAAGTGATGGATTCTCTGTGGAAAAAAGGGGGCAGATTGTGATAGATGGGCAAGTCCTGCAACCATTTCTCAGCCTGCCTACAACCAGCTGGGCAACCCATGGTAATAGCCTCGACAGGACACTGAGGCATGATGCCTTTTATATTTGGTAAAGCAGAGAAGCGGTTTGTGCCAAAGTCAACATTTAAGTCACCTCTATTTGACAGTAAGGGTTGTAAAGATAACAGATGTATAAGAGAAAACCTATTTCAGAGATATGACTGCACTGATTAAAAGCCCACAGTTCCAGACTAAACGTCGGTGACATTTTTCAGGACAACCTTTGGAAGTGTCTCGCCTGTGTTAGCTGTAGACTTCCCAATATTCCCCCCAAAAAAAGTCCCAACAAGAGCCCAAATTTCCTGTCAAGCACTGCATGAAATCTTCACATCGCATTCAAAACATGAAAAACTCCCATAAAATTTTTCTCTAGCGTCATAAATGTCGGCGCAAATTTATGAGGGTGATTTGTACGCTGACAGTCGGGGTGTAACGGATCTCAAAACTCCTGTTTCACATCATATAATGGCTTTTGAGTCACGGACTGCATCACTTTATGGGTCAGGAGAAAGGCAATCCGAGAGAAGAAATCAGACTTTCTGTCTGTGGTCACCGCTGTAGCTGCATTATGGCCCTATTATTATGATTTCTTATTGTAGTATGTGTTTATATGACGCCCTCTCAGGCCTGAATGTCCATTTAGGACCACTGTGATTGACAGACGTCAGACAACACAGACGAAAACGATTAAATAAAAAGTTAGCAGGAGCAATGACTACAAACACACGTGATATATTAGATGGTCACTTTACAGGGAGAGCATCATCCCATACTCTCCTCTTGATTCACCATGATTCTCGAAAAGGTGGGAGAATAGTTTACCATCCCTTGTGTTTTGTCTCATACTTACTGCCTATGTTGTACTACCTGCGTTGTACTGCCTGTTGTACTGCCTGTTGTACTGCCTATGTTGTACTGCCTGAGTTGTACTACCTGTGTTGTACTGCCTGTGTTGTACTGCCTGTGTTGTACTACCTGTGTTGTACTGCCTGTGTTGTACTGCCTGTTATTCTGCTTGTGTTGTACTGCCTACGTTGTACTGCCTGTTGTACTGCCTGTGTTGTAATGCCTACGTTGTACTGCCTGTTGTACTGCCTGTGTTGTACTGCCTGTTGTACTGCCTGTTGTACTGCCTGTTGTACTGCCTGTTGTACTGCCTGTGCTGTACTGCCTGTTGTACTGCCTGTTGTACTGCCTGTGCTGTACTGCCTGTTGTACTGTCTGTGTTGTACTTCCTGTTGTACTGCCTGTTGTACTGTCTGTGTTGTACTTCCTGTTGTACTGCCTGTTGTACTGTCTTTGTTGTACTGCCTGTTGTACTGCCTGTTGTACTGTCTGTGTTGTACTTCCTGTTGTACTGCCTGTTGTACTGCCTGTGTTGTACTGCCTGTTGTACTGCCTGTTGTACTGTCTGTGTTGAACTTCCTGTTGTACTGCCTGTTTACCGAGGGTCTGAGAGGACTGCAATTTCATCTGTGCTGTATGTGGTGAATATATGGTACACTTGACAATAAAGCTGACTTTGACTTTGAATAGGCTTCTGTGGCGACGGGTAAACGGGGCAGTCCAGTGCGACATTCCAGGAGAACGTCTTGTTTTAATTGTTTCTTTAAACCCCTGAACAACTGCATTGAGGAGCAGCATGCATCTGTAAAATGGTGTGGAAGCTTTTGGGAGGAACAGCGGGACACTTACAAAGCTCCGTTTCATAGATGTTCATAAGTTGCTCTACAACACTGTATTGGTGGGAAGGGATTTATATTTAAACTTCTCACAGATATTTCTAGAGGTTGTAGGAGATGAGGGAATCTAAAAGCTGATTAACTACTACACTCAGATTTTTTGGAGGAATTGAAGAAGATATTTAATACGTTGTTGAACTTCTCAGAAATGCTGTTCACACACAATACAGAATCTTCTATCTGAATTAAAAAGGACGTTTGCCCTCCACAATAATATATTTACAGTTACTTCTTAAAGTCAGTAAAGTCACGGTGAAGTAATGTCACGTCAAATATCAGTTCTAGTTCAGTTCATCTAGCTATTCAGTCTATTTAGGCTCCAAACGTGACAGTGATATCTTTTTAACTTTGAAATGGAAAAAAGGCCAGCGTTCTAGAGGTGCAGGTTTTTGTAGGTGTGTTCACTATTAGAATATATTATCCGACTGAATGAGCACATAGTGCAGCAGGTGAAGAGAAAGTCAGAGGAGGGAATGTCTCTGCTGACAACGGCTCCCTGGAGCTTCATGTATCAGTGGCTGCCCTGCTTAAGTCAAACATGGCTTCAAGTCACTTTACTCACACACACACACACACACACACACACACACACACACGCACACACACACACATGCTGTGAACAGGTGCACCCATGTCGTGTTTTACTGTGTGTAGAACACTTTCTGTTTTAAGTTTAAAAATAAAATACACACCAACAGTCTGTAAATACTTAGAGTCCTATAAAGGATTCACAAATATTACTAAATGTCAAATCTGAAAGGTCTGATTAATTAATAACCTGCAGACCTAAACACGCTGGAAAAATGTCATTATTTTACTGTTGAAAGAAAAGATACTGAGCCTCCATTACATATTAATTTTATTGTCAATAAATATCAGTTATCAGCTACTTGCAGTACACAAATAAAACAATAAATCAAGTAATAAACAACACTAAATAGATGATAATGCTGCTTCTGACTACGGTTTTGAAAGAACCCCCAGCCTCATAAAGTCCTCCAGGAGACAAAAATCTCCATTTTTGAAATATAACGTTTGCTTCCGACTTTCAAAAAGAAAAAATAATAATATTAAATGCCAGTATCATCTAGTAATTAGAGTTTTAGTTTACATTTCTAACGTTGCTGAAATTTCCATCAAACTCTTCCGTTTGAGGAATCACCGAGCAAAAGACGTGGAAGTATCAGATGATATTATAGATGATGTTAACGCAGCCGGCTGGATGACAAGATGTTCTCCTCGCTCTATTCCAGTGCAAACACTGTTATTAAGGTGTCAGGCTGTCAGAGTCATCCAACTCTGATGTGATTCAGAAAATGCACAAATTATAGTTATTTTCTTTTGCACATTTTAAAGACGTTTCACTCAGGATCGTGTAAGTGAATTCACTACATCATTTAAAGGAATGAAGGGCATCGTGCTGGTGAAGTTAACCTAAAAACAACATCCAGTGCGTTTCAAAGGCAACCTGATCAAAGTCACGTTAAAGGGAAGAAAACTGAGTAAAACAACACGTTTACACATCTAAATGTTCGATTTAGGAATAAAATGCAACACGTTTTGAGATAAACTAAAGACGCCTGTCAGCTCGCGTTTCCCATCAAATTGGCTCCTCCTCATATAGGAGCAGGAAACAAAGTTGCTCGAAGCTTCAAAGCATCACATCTCAAATCTCTAACTTGAATTTTTTTTTCATCACAGAACCCTTCAGGGGGTTGAGATTTTTATTTTTTTATTTTTTTTGTTGGATGCAGCTGGAGCGAGTGGACATCCAGCCAGAGAGGAACACAATAAGGCAGAAACGTGTCGAGTAAATGGGCAAAAGAAAAATACATGGTGTGCTGCCAGGGCCTGCATCTGAGCCCTGCATGGACAGACGAGAGAGTTTCGGGGGCGGATGTACCATCCCTTGTGTACCGTCTCATACTTACTGCTTGTGTTGTACTGCCTGTGTTGTACTACCTGTTGTACAACACAGTGATATCGGTGATATTACAGGTGATGTGATCTGCCTGTGAAAAAGTGCCGTTTTGTTCTGCAGTTGTGTTGCAGGTTTGTCAGGTGTTAAAATCTCAGCTGTTTGCTTCTGTTTGAAATAGAATGGTAATTGGACGAGGTGTCGAAACCCCATCTCGGGTTTTTGTTTCTACAGAGCACCTTAGGGGACATGGAGAAAAAATAAATAAATGTCCATCTTTGAGAGATCTCTCAAAACTTTTGCGAGATTCTGCAAAACTTTTGTGAGATCCTACAAAACTTTTGCAAAATCCTACAAAACTTTTGTGAGATCCTACAAAACTTTTGCAAAATCCTACAAAACTTTTGTGAGATCCTACAAAACTTTTGCAAAATCTCGCAAAATTTTTGCGAGATCCTGCAATAATTTTGCGAGATTCTTCTATACTTTTGCAAAATCCTGCAAAACTTTTCCAAAATCTCGCAAAACTTTTGCGAGATCCTGCAATACTTTTGCGAAATCTCGCAAAACTTTTGTGAGATCCTGCAAAACTTTTGGGAGATCTCATAAGGTTACAGGTATATATATATGTACTTCCAGGCTGTTTTGGCTTTATGGAGAACAAACCATGGAGGACACCCGTCCCCCTTGCTGTGAGAATCCTTTTCAAATGTCTCTGGCTTACGCAAAAATTGTGCTGCCTACTGAGCGCTACAGTATTTTCTGCTCATTAAGGCACACCTAAAGGCCTTTAATTTTCTCAAAAACCGACAGTACACCTTATATATGAAAATGGTTTAAGATAGGCCATTCATTGAAGGTGCTCCTTATAGTGCGGAAAATACTGTAGTTGAATGCCCGTATATTTTAGGCCAATTTCAAAATAAAGTGCAATAACCTGCTCATATGGGAGGGTGTCCTCCATTGTGTTTTCTCCATAAAGCCAAAACGGCCCAGAAGTATATACAGTATACCTGTAGCTCTGCGATATCTCGCAATAACTTTTGTGTGATCTCGCAAAAGACGGACTTTTACTTTTTTTTCTCTCCATGTCTCTCCTAAGGGGCTCCGTTTGTTTCTACTGTTATCCTTCATTATTTATTTGGTAACGCTTTGGCATCTATTGCTCGTGCGCCCCTCCTGAAGGTGGGGGGTATCCAAGGCAAACACTCAAAGTGCTGCTTTGAAGGACAACACTGTTCAAGGAATTGCTTTCCCACAGCAGCGTATTGCCTGGTACACACGAATACTTTTAGGACCTTAATTTGTTGCCTGAATGTAGATAACACACACCCACACACACACACTCATGCACACACACACATGTGCTTAAAAAGAAAAATCTCATTTGGTTTTTCTGTCAATTTCAGACGCCTGTAGAAGAGAATATCACGCAATCGCCTGAAAAGGCCGGATTGAAAAGGCTCGATTGATTTTTTTTTTTTTTTTTGTTCCGTCTGAAACCAAGCTGAACCATTCCACCCAACTGATTCATGAATAATCTAATTTCTCTCTCTCAGCTAATCACGGGGTAGCCTCACACAGCTAGCGAAGAGAGCCGGCTCATCCCACCTTTATTTTACCCCCACAGTGGACTCACCCTGTCTGGAACGAGATTGTGGAAGAAATATTACAAAAAATCCCAGGTCATCCATCATCAGGGCTGCCCCGGCTGTGAAATGCAGGCCGGGCCCGACCAACAATGGGTCCTATCTTGTATGTTACACCTCATGCTAGTGTATTTATCACCTCAACAGCTGCACAAGGTGTGATTCATGGAACAGTCACCCGTACAACATGCTGACTGCATCTCCGGACCGCTGGCCTGCTTCTCTGTCCGCGACAAAGATCCACTTCCTGCTTTGCCCTCAGCGAAAGGATGTGCATCGTGTGTGTTTTTGGTGTTCCGTTTCTCACGCTGCCGTTATGTGTGTGTAAACGTGTTCATACTGATGATATCTTTTAAGGTTGTCTCCCAACAAAGCCTGACGCCTGACGGACGTGTCAGCGTGAGCGGCAGAGACGCCACAGAGGTTTTTACAAAGAAGGATGGAGTCCAAGGTTTGACCTGTGGAGTGTGTGTGTGTGTGTGTGTGTGTGTGTAAGTGTGGATATATTCAAGTCACTGATTCTGAACCGCAATGAATGCAAATTCAATGCTATTTCTTTTATAAATACACACACCAGCCCGTGGTGAATGTGCTTGGCCTCTACCCGGACGGCAAAATAGGTTGTTTGACTAAAAGAACTGTCCTTCACTATCTTATTTCATCTTAAATTACTTTATCTATAATAGACGCTAAAGAAAATTCACGCTTTATTATAACTTTGCTTTTATTTTCCCGTCTATTGAGCCGTGGGATCTATTGAAGATACTACATTCATTAAACTGTAGGTAAAATCCCAACCGTATGAAGAGTCTTACTAATGGGAGCCGGGGTCAAGAGGGGTCAGACGCCGTACCAAAGGATCAGGACGATCCTTTATAAAGCAGGTTAAACGTGACGCAGCTCATTATTCATGTGTGACCCCCCCCCCCCCCTCCATCAGTTTCCAGGCTGAATGAAGTGAGGCTGAATTTTCTTCAGCTGATCTAACGCAAACATCGCTTTTTTTCCATTCATTTATTGAGACAGACTGGGAAAGCATTATTTTTTAATATAATACAAACCATATGAGTATTTTCTTTTAAATCGTTTTCAATATTAAAATACTTTTACTTTTCCACTTTAATTTAACTAAATTGAATTATATTTAACAGTTTTATTGTCTAGACTGTTTCTGCTCATTTTCAAAAACTGTATTTATGGATATCCTTTCCCACCCTAGCCCCCCCACTGTGGTTTGTATATCCTTGAGATGAAAGGATACTCTATCTTAACAAACTGTGCATGCAGAGAGGCATGTCGGTATTTGATTTTCTCTCTGAATATGTACTTTTCAGGTAGCAATTCTCACCAATTAAAAAGTAGAGAAGCCTGTAGGCGATGTTGCCTGAGAGACAACACCTGGGGCAAAAACCAGAAAGTCAATAGGGCAGTAGCTGCTGCTCATAAAAATTATTTCTATGAGCAAATCCTTGCTAATTGAGGATATTTTAATTCTTTCTTAACCTTATGTATGTTTTTTTCTGCAATTTTGCGGATGCTTGGAACGACTTCAGCGCGTGAGTCAAACTGTGATGTTGCGCCGGACAGTCCACTTCAGCATCCCCAATGGAAACGACTCCCTAGCTTGTGGCCACACATCAGCTTTTTCCACTTTCAATTACTTTTTGATCCGAAACAATTTGTCTGGAACAGGCTGCAGAATTCTGAGACTCTGTGTGGCAGCATATTGTTTTTTAAAGGGATGAATAGTCCCCTTTTTATGCCGAGAAGACAGATGCTATTTTCCTGCTTGTTGACTAAAAACCATGCCTCTCTCTGGCGTTATTACAACTGTATGCTTTTCTGGACTCGCCTTGGCCACTTTCCTCCCCAAGTTCATTATGCACACAATCTGTGACAGAGTACATTAGTTCTACGCACTGTACAGCTGCCAGATCCAGTAATCTAATAGTAATGTATAAATTCCTTCTGGCAGGCCAATAAAGCTCAGATTAGTTTCTCTCCGAAGGTAGACTCGTGCGGCGGTTGACAGACATGTGAAGAGAGCATTAGCATATCATCGGCGTATAGGATCTCTTGGGGGACGGACACACTCGGTAGTCTCCCATCACCTCCGCTGTCTCTGCAAAGCAGCAATACATAGGAAAAGCACTGATTTGGTTAGCAGCTACTTGATTTAATACCTGCTCAGGAGGACTGGATGCATTACGGGTTCATCAGCACTGCAGAACGTAGGAGAAATTAAAAAAAACAAAAAAAACAAAACAGTAGGCGTCAACTGGATTATGTAAATAAGAGAAGGAAATCTGTTTTGCGTTGTTGCCTTTATGATTTTTTTTTTAAGCAGTAAACTTTATCATTGGTTTTGTTTTAGTTTTTTTTTTTAGAAGAGACAGTGATAAAGATAAACAGTGCAGAGTTAGCTTTGCAAAGCTGAATTAAATTAAGTGAAAATGGGACAAAAGTGCATTTTGCTCTTTTTTTTTTTTGCATTATTCATGAGAGAATGTTACATATATTATTGCTGGTGCAAAAACGGGACTTTATTTTATTTTATTTATTTATTTATTTTAAATCTCAGCAGTCAGCTGTTAAATGTTTTGAAGTGATCAGGATATTATCCAGTTAGAGTGAGTCATTTCAGCACAATAATGCTTTTATTTGCTCGTGTGAGATAAAAAAAAAAAAGAGATGGGTTTATAAAATGGAACTCTTTCACATAAGGAGGGTTTTTTTTTTTTTTCAGAATCATGGTCAGACATACAGTGAACATATAAAGATGATAATCGGTCACCTTCTCAGAACGGGCTTTGGGAGGTAAAATGATATTTTGTGGATGACTAACACTAAATTCCTTTTTCCAAGCTCCCCCATACCGACTCTCCCCCTATTATTGAGCGACCAGCCTCGAGGCCTGCTCTTTATTCATGAACATAAAGGCTGTTCATACATAACATTTGTGCATAGTTCCCATCGTGTTCCAGTAAAGCCGTGGCTGCATTCACACCACCGGAGCCGCACCGGCACCTTTTATTGATCTCCACACAATAAAGGAGCACACAACTATTGCCTGGAAATTAGATTTTTATACTGCAGAAATACGCTGGCTGAAATTGCATTACCATAGCACATTCATAACATTTTTTAAACAAAGTTAAACATTAAATCTGAGCTGGATAATTTTTCAAGCTCAACTCCTCCCAAAACAAAAAGGGTCCACTAACTAAAAGACGTATTTTATTCCCAAGGGTTAGTGAACATGAACGCTGTGGCGCTCTTATTTTTCTACAGTGCATTCAACTAAAAAAATGTTTCTTTATAACAGAAAATGTTGGTTTCCATCGGGCTCCACCTCCTCCTCCCACCCCCCCCCCCACCCCCATCACTTTTGATTATGGATGTAATATCGCAGGAGCATGAAATGATAACCATTTCTTTTCCACCAGGGGGGAAATTTCCCCCATCAATACGCTCCCATGTAGTCGTTTTCGACACATCATCCATTCTGTCACTATCCTGGCAACGTGTTAAAAACTGCCTTTACCGAATGTCTTCAGTCGTGCTCTCATGCTGAGTTTGTATTCATGCATATTCAGTGCGGCGACAGACTGCTGCTATGTTTGCAGTACGAGGCGTTTTCATGTCAGTTTGCCAAATGAGGAATACTGATTACCTTGTGGTCGAAACTGTCGACGTGAACCTGAATGTGGTGGCATTTGTGCTTTTAGCCTTGAACTAGATACCAATTTTTTTAAAAAATTTAAATTTAAAAATGGTTGTGCACAGTTAAAAAAAAAACAAAACAAATGGGAGAGGAAGAGAAGCTCTAATTTAATCTAATCTAATCTAATCTAATCTAATCTAATCTAATCTAATCTAATTACAGCCTGGGTCCTGCCCGGAGTTTCTTCCTCAATGAAGGAGTTTTTCCCCCGCCACCATCGCTTATGCTTGCTCTGGAGGGCATTGTTGGCTTTCTATCTGTAAAGCACTTTGAAATGTCTTCTGATATGATTCAGCGCTATATAAATAAAAGTTGAGTGATTGATTGATTGATCGATTGATAATCATCACACACAGATGCTAACTCAACAGTAATAGAAATAAATTGATTTAGTCCAGTTGTTTGCCATTAGGATGCAACCGGTAGCCATTCTGGTGACCTGGGTTTAAACCTAAAGTTTCATTTTTTGATTAAAAAGTTGGAAGGAGGGGCTTCACTTCAGGTGAACTGATTGTTCCAAATTATCCGTAGGTGCGAGTGTGTGCCCGCGTGGTTATTTGTATGTCTTGTGTCTCCTGGGTGCACTAGTGTCACACTCAGAAAGTTTGCTTGCCCCTAAGCTCGCTGGGATAGGCTCCAGCGACCCCCGTGACCCGCCAAAGCGCTAACCGCAGTTAAGAAAATGCATGTACAGTATTGTCTGCACTATAAGGCGCACCTCCAATGAATAACCTATTTAAAAGGTTTTTTTTTTCATATATAAGGCACACTGGATTATAAGGTGCACTGTCAGTTTTTGAGAAGATTAAAGGTTTTTAGGTTCACCTTATAGCGCGGAAAATACTGTAGTTGGAAGGATTTTTGCTCCTTTTAAGGTTTATTGCAAACATTTCTGTGTGTGATTTTGTTTCGTCACCCGTTCCATCTTCCTCCGATGTCCATTCATTTATAGAATCAATATCTGTCAGTCTATCCATCTACGTATCTTCCCTTCATCATGCTACATGTTCTCCAGGAGCACCAACCAGAGCCGCCGAGGTGCTGAGACCTCCTGAGGGACGTTACCATTGATAACTGGGTTACGAATCATTTAATACCATTAGAGACTTGCTACCCGGCGCCTTACGTGGAAAATATCATTTCTATCCCGTTCTCCCACGCTGTGAGAGATTTTGAAAGGTGATGAAGCAGTGGAATGCTGGAAGATTTGTCAAGTTAATAAAATGAACTCCACAGGGAGCTATGTTTAAGGTAAGAGAGAGCTGATGGTGATGGTGGTGGTGAACAGAACCCACTGCACTGGAGCCAAATCAAACACTCACCGGCTTTTGTTGACTGATGTTGGTCACAAACGACACATGAGCTCAAGTAAAGGATGTCTGAACCCATTCTGGAGAACGGGAGGGAGAATTTACATACCGGTAGAGAACAGAGCTCGCTATTTTAGCTTGGATCAGTAGGGTGTATAACGATCCTTTACAGCCTTTCTTTATTTTTTCTGATTTGTTTCCAGTGGTTGGTTAGTTTATAAAGAACTGGCTGAGCTGTAAAGTAAATTTAGAGCAACTTACTGAGATCATTTTCAGTATTTTTTTTTCCTGTTTTTTTTCATGTCTTGATGATTTCAACATATCTACAACTTATCAGTTTCTAGAGATTTTATCACATTTTTTCTTTAATTGAGCTAAAAGTTTGAACATAATGGAATGGTAACGTTTGAAGGTTTCGTGAAATGACTATTTGGAGTTAGTGAATGCACAGTGAATCACTGCAAAACTGTGGAATATGTGTGAATATGTTGTGTTTATGTTTGAATGGGAATTTTTGATAGAAAAATGCAGAAACAATCTGGACAATAAATTTCTGAGTTTCTCCGTTGCAATAGGCAGTAATGCGACACATGGCTGATCTGAGCCTTTTAGGATTTTTTACGTCATTGTTTTGGTCATTAGTTCACAACTTTAATGTTCGGGAAAATTTACAACCACAATCAGAAGATGAATTAGGAAAAAAAAACAAAAACTAAACACTTAATAAAAATGAGAAACTTTGATGCAAAATTCAAGTGACTGATATTAGATATATCATTTAGATTCATTTAGATATCATTTAGATTGTGATAAATAAAACTGTGATATGAAATCCAGACAATTTTTGTTAATAACTCACTAAATTCCATACATTTTTTTTGCCAACTTTTACATCCTTTGTTAAAATATCTCCCATATATATATGGGGGATATATATATATATATATATATATATATATATATATATATATATATATATATATATATATATATATATATATATATATATATATATATATATATATATATATATATATATATATATATAGGTGCTTTATGAGTACATTAGTTTTCTTGTGCTCCCCCATATTAACCTGAGACCAGCTGGAGAGGCCCTTTGCGGTGATAAAGCACCAAACCTGACACAACTGTAGAATCCCCTGACTGTGCTTTTAGATACACTTTTGAACTGTTGTTGGCGTAAAACATTTTAGCCGTGCAGCTCCAGGTGGGAGAGCAGGGCTCTAAAGGTTCAGGGGTGGCGTCCCACCGGGGTCTGATATGCTTAAAACACGTTAGAGCCCCCATCAAATGACATACGTGAGCGGATGACCACACTCTAAAACATCTTAGTCCTGTAAAACATACATGTTTTCAAGCAGAATTCTTTTTTTTTTTTTTACTGGTGTGAAGCATCAGGATTTATTCTGAGAAATGATTAATGGAGAGAAATATAGAGCATAGAGTGATAACATTTTCACTGTCAGCAGCCTCAGTGAAGCAGAATGCTAAATACTTACAAGACATGTTGCCTCCTAAATAATAGACATGCCCTTTTAAGTTCAAAGATATGCCCCATTGATTATTCCCTGTTTTCATGCGGGACACGTAACGTCTGAGCTCTACATCATCCCATCAAAACTAACACCAATCACGGCTGGTTGTGCCGCTTTATTCTCTCAGCTACTCAGGCTTGATGGGTTTTGTTTTTTGTTTTTTTCATTTTATGCCTACAATGGTATCTTTCCTAAGGCTGATCTATTTAGATTTTGCGTATTCCATATGTCAGTGATATATGCGGGTGCTTTCTGATCTGTCGACCCCAGGAGGCTGATTGCATTCTTCCCTGCATCTCTGCCTCGCAGATTCAGGAAGCAGAACCTGCAACCAATTACATTTGTACTACCATCTGTACAATAATGGTTTTATCCCAGTGATAATAATGTTCCTGCATGTAAATTTGGTCCCACATCCAGTTTTAATTGACAGCGATAAATTTCAGGGTTATTCTCTGGGTGTTTTCACAGAGTAATCTGGGGAATGAAGGCAATTGTTGCTTATTGCTGCATTTTTTTTTACCATGTCATCATTGTGAGCTGTTGTTTAGCAACTGCTTTGGTAAATTAGCACTAAAGGCAAGTGTGTATTGTTTTAACTTGGTCAAAATCAAAGCTTGTGACAGAAATAACTTTAACCTGATGATGGCGGAACAAAGCAAATACTGTCTTTCCCTTCTGGAGGCAACAGATATTAGTGTAACACATCGATCCTCAACCTTTTTTGCGCCACGGACAATATTTTCACGGACCGGCCTTCATTTGCTCGATAATCGTTAATGACGTTATCCACAGTGGTTTTATGTAAAATGCAGACAACAACAGACAATAAACAACCTTTTTTTCATAAATTGATCATCATTATCTCTGGGAACAAAATAATTGTAAGAAATAATTATATTAAAAATTATAAAATTATTATTATTATTATTAAAATTACTATATAAATTGTCAAAAATTATTATTAAATATTATATAAAAATTTATATTACATTTTTATATAATATTTTATTATGTTTTATATTATAGAATATTATAATTATATATTTTATTTCTTATATTTTATATTATATTTTTATATTAAATTTTATACTAAATTATTATTATTATTCTTTTCCTTTTGGTTTTTCCCTTCAGGGGTCGCCACAGCGAATCAACCGCCTCCATCTAACCCTGTCTTCTGCATCCTCTTCTCTCACACCAACTACCATCATGTCCTCTTTCACTACATCCATAAACCTCCTCTTTGGTCTTCCTCTAGGCCTCCTGCCTGGTAGTTCAAAACTCAGCATCCTTCTACCAATATATTCACTATCTCTCCTCTGGACATGTCCAAACCATCTCAGTCTGGCCTCTCTGACTTTATCTCCAAAACCTCTAACATGTGCTGTCCCTCTGATGGACTCATTCCTGATCCTATCCTTCCTGGTCACTCCCAGAGAGAACCTCAGCATCTTCATCTCTGCTACCTCCAGCTCTGTCTCCTGTCTTTTCCTCAGTGACACTGTCTCTAGACCAAACAACATCGCTGGTCTCACCACAGTTTTGGACACCTTTCCTTTCATTTTAGCTGAAACTCTTCCATCACACATCACACCTGACACTTTTCTCCACCCGTTCCATCCTGCCTGTACACACTTCTTCACCTCTTTCCCACACTCTCCATTGCTCTGGACTGTTGACCCGAAGTACTTAAAATCCTCCACCTTCTTGATCTCTTCTCCCTGTAACCTCACTCTTCCACTTGGGTCCCTCTCATTCACACACATGTACTCTGTCTTACTGCGGCTAACCTTCATCCCTCTCCTTTCCAGGACAAACCTCCACCTCTCTAGCTTCTCCTCCACCTCTTCCCTACTCTCACTGCAGATCACAATGTCATCTGCAAACATCATAGTCCATGGAGATTCCTGTCTAACCTCGTCTGTCAGCCTGTCCATCACCATAGCAACAAGAAGGGGCTCAGAGCTGATCCCTGATGCAGTCCCACCTCCACCTTGAACTCCTCTGTCACACCTACAGCACACCTCACCACTGTCTTACAGTCCTCATACATGTCCTGCACCGCTCTAACATACTTCTCTGCCACTCCAGACTTCCTCATACAATACCACAGTTCCTCTCTGGGCACCCTGTCATAAGCTTTCTCCAGATCTACAAAAACACAATGCAGCTCCGTCTGGCCTTCTCTGTACTTCTCTATCAACATCCTCAAAGCAAATACTGCATCTGTAGTACTCTTTTTTGGCATGAAACCATACTGCTGCTCACAAATGCTCACTTCTGCCCTTAGTCTAGCTTCCACTACTCTTTCCCATAACTTCATTGTATGGCTCATCAGCTTTATTCCTCTGTAGTTGCCACAACTCTGCACATCTCCCTTGTTCTTAAAAATGGGCACCAGCACACTTCTCCTCCACTCCTCAGGCATCTTCTCACTATCTAAGATCCTGTTGAACAACCCAGTCAGAAACTCTACTGCCACCTCTAAATTATTTTAAATTATTAAAAATGATTATACATTATATATCATATATTATATTATATTAATATAAAAATTATCATAATTATATTAAAAATTCGATTGAAGTCATGGCACTGATGAGGTTTATTTTGAAATATAGCGACTTACAATCAGTGCATTCAATGTAGGAGAAATATTGATCATATCCAATAAAAGGGTGAACAAGTCAGTCAAATAATAATAATCACAATAATGAGAATTAGTGGTTGGGAACCACTGATCTAGGGGTAACGTGAGACAATGACACCTGAAGTGTGTTCCGGATGTCCGGTCTACTCAGCAGTTTGGTTTTCTTTACGGTCACTGCAGAAAATCCCACTTCACAGAGACAGGAGGTTGGAAATGGAAGCAGGGTTTAAGATACTTTTTTGGGCAATCTCAGGATAATCTGACTTGACTTCAATCCAGAACACTGGTGCAGTTGTGGACGCTTAATTTAGGGGTAACCCTGGTAACCTGCCACCTGATTGAGATACGAGAATGAGATGCAAACGACATTTTCTGAGGGTTTGATTTGATTTGATTAGGACATTCACCAAATCAGAGTAAATATCACATCTGCACTTTTGCTTGAAATCTTCCTGCATTATAAGCACCTCATAACGGACAGTGAATGTAATGTTTACTGGCTTGTGAAACGGGTTACAGACGCAAATTAGCAGTTGAGTCTTTGATGAGCAGCTTGAACTTAAAGCATGCAGCAGCGGACGACAGGCATGTAAATGTGTGCACACACCCCGTTGTACTCCTGCATGCACGCGTGAGTTCAGTGCTCTGCAGTGTGTGTGTTCTCTCCTCTCTGTTCCACTGCTCTACATCCAATCTATTTCCTCAGACCGAGAACAGGACAACAGGATTAAAGATGCATGAGATTATCCCCATGTCCAGCAGAGTGGAATGGACAGAGATCATGTTGAGCACGTTGACCTTGCTCCTGGAGTTATTGGCCAGTCACTCACCTTTTGTAGAGGGCTTCTGTATTTAACATAGTATGGGAATACTTCATTACCAGCTCTGACTTGCTGCCAACCTGCTGTCCATGGATAGAATCAGTGTTTACTTCACTGCCCCCTCCTCTAATGAAAAAACACCAGTAGACGTGTCCGAGCAAAGTTTCTATCTAGACAGTATTTACTGCTATCCCTAAAATAACAAAGTCATGTAAGTCCACTGGACTAATCATGACTGTCTCACATGTGGAATAGCAGGAACTGAGTATAATCTACATTTTATAGATTATACTCAGATATGTATGTATATGTCTACACATACACATAGACTAATTGGTCTATATATGTATGTGCAGTAATCCCTCTTTCCTCACGGTTAATGCGTTCCAGGAACCACACGCAAAAACAAAATTCCGCGATATAGCAGCAAACTATTTTATTACTTACGGTAAATTAAACATTTCTGAACCCCCCCCCCCCCCCATACTGATATTAAACCACCTCCTATCTGTACTACCTTTAAAACACTCTGATAGACTGTTTAAAGCACTTTTGTGTCTCACGGAAGTCCGAGACTCACGGAATGCAGCGTACTTCCGGATGCCGTCAGCCAATAGAATGCGTGTACGGTATCATGTGACTGCCAACTAAAAATCAGCGATGTAGTGTTGATGTGCGAATCCATCCATCCATCCATCCATCCATCCATCCATCCATCCATCTTCTCGTAGCCAAGAAGACAACAGTCGTCTTGGTTTCGTTGCTTCTTTCGCTTTGTGGGTCATGGGTTACACTGACTACGGGCGACAGGCAGGGTACACTCCGGACACATCGCCAGCGCATCACAGAGTTGCATGTAGGACGAGCAACCATTCACACACACTCATACTCATGAATCTCAATTTGGAGTGATCGGTTCACCTTAGCTGTGTGTTTTTGGAGGTGGGAGGAAGCCAGAGAACCCAGAGGGAACCCACACAGACATGGGGAGAACATACAAACTCCTACAGAAAGGACTCAAACTTGGAACCTAAAAAATAAAATAAAATAACTATAGTCCTGATATTTAGGCTCCACGTCATCAGGTCAGCAAGCGTCTCTCAATGAAGGTTGTATGATTGTCTTAACACACTGGTATGGATCCACCTAAACAGAAAACAGAGCAGATAAATTAATTACAGAAGAACTATCGATGCTTTTCGCAATACAAAAAGCATCAAACATTTGACAATCCACTCAGGAGTTCTACCACACCGACGTGAATGACACGCTGGTGTCACTTCCTGGTCATCGAAAGTCAGACACGCCCCTTTGTGTTGATGACTCTGTCTGATTTCTATTAAATGTCTCAGTAAGTCAACCAACAGTTAACATCAAATATCAAAACATTCAGAGTTCAGTGTTTAATGCCTCTGGGCAGAAACATAACCCAAAAACATTTGTTCCTACATCATTTTAGTTCCTACAGGAGGACAACCCTGTCAATAATTTAAAGAATATGAAATAACAGGTAGTGACTGAATTTTCTTTCAGGTAGTCTATAGTCTACATTGGTGCTCTAACTTTAACTATTAGATACAAATGAAAGGCAAACATGGAAGATATCATATCTAAACTTAAAAATTCAAACCAAAACCAATTGAAATGGGATTTAACAAAGGACGACTAACGCCGGAGCTGAAGATCTGCTTCTACCAACGGGTCAGAAAAGAAATCGCTCTTTACAAACAGAGTACATCTGTAACTTCTTACATATTTGACAGCATTAAAAAAAAAAAAAAACAACAACTTCCAATCATTCCCTTAACCTCAGAAACCCACCCTAACTTAATTAAACACCCTCTTTAAAAATAAAGGCTATTCACCGCAAATCCATTATCTGACATTTTCACAACTTTCCTTCCTCTGACCTTAAAAGAGTAACATGCCCTTTTCACTGCGTCTGAGCTTCCCTAATGTATAAAATGTGAGATAGCATGTTGAATTAAAACAAAGCATGCAGGCGATACACAATAGCATGAGGTTAATTTATAATCTACACACAAAAGGTTATGAAAGGGGTCTTAAAAAGTAGAATTCTATAATAAAGTTTTCAGATTAAAAAAAAAAAAATGCAGAGAAGCAATGGAAAATGTTTAAATTGTAATATGTAGGGTTTGGATTAATGCATGAACTCATGTGACGTTTGATGGACTAACATTTGAATCTTGCCGTTGTCTTTTGCGCTGCAGAGAAGGAGCAGAGAAAGAATGATGCGCTGCCGCTTCCGATAGCACAGGAGTCACCTGAACAACAGCACGGCGCGATTCAGCGCCGATCTCATCCATCATTTTATGCAGAGTTCTCCAGTACAGGTTCATTTGAATGAGAGGATAGCATATAGGCCCCAGTTTTCCAGCCGCTAAAGGTCAGTGATTGAATATAGTACTCATGCAAGAAACTAACCTGATTTCCCTCTCATAGTTCTGCAATAATTCCCGGGCTCTTGCTGGTTTAGTAAATAACAGTGCAGACTTAGTCTGCACACAGAACGCTTACATTAATCTTTTCCTGGAATTGGTGGGATTACTCTCTGTCAATTTATAGTCTGGGCTTTGCTTTTTTTTTTTTTTTTTCGATTCCAAGCTTTTGCAACATTCCGCTATGCGCTGATCCATTACGTGTTGCTGCTTTATTTGATTCACCCCAGCGTGAGCAGAACCAACTCCCATGGTCCCGGGTAGCAGTAGTGTCTGTTGACCAGCTGTTGAGAGGAGGAAATGAGCCTCTGCGTGATGATCATCCTGTGGTTTTATGCACCTGGCTGTCGGTTTGTGCGGACTCTTTTAAATTAACTTTGGACTAATGTCTTCAGGGCGCCCTGCTGAGTGGGTGTGGGGGGACACCGTGCCTCATTCAAACGCATCCATCTCCAGATGGAGGATGCACTATTGGTGTCTCAGCGTAGCGCCAGCCTCAATTAGTACGGCAGTGTCTTCTCGGCTTTCTAACAAAAGGTTTTTGAGGGTGAAAGTTGAGATTTGGGCCTCGAGGCTCCGTCCCCGGCGTTTCATCCGTAATGCATCTGATTGATGATACTTTAAGTGGTCTAGCTGGCTTAGTTTCTTGCAGATTGCTGATTCAGATGGAGCTAATGTTGATGTGAGCAAACAAAAGAAGCAGCAATGATTTTCACAAGCATGGGCAGGAAAGAAAAACGGTCAATAGAGTGTGTGAATCGTGAGGTGTGAAGCCTCTGAGGAGAGGATCAACACAGCATAGGTCTCTATTGAAGGAGTATATTAATGTTTTACCCCATCAGCATCATTGATTTTTGTCAATTTGATGCCAGCATAAGGTATCTAAACATTTTGGACAGAAGAAACAAAAGAATGGAAGACTTGTGAGATACTGTTTGGACATTCCACGGATGAAAAGGATAAAATTTATGCTATTTATTTTATTTCTTTAGTTTTTTTCTTTTTTTGGACATGTTATTACAACAGACTTCACACCTTCATCACATTTGCATCACCAACAACAACAGCCGATGATCAGATGTTACTTTAAGTTACTTTACGGTACAACAGTATTTTATTTCATAATGTGTTGTTTTTATGTCTTGTAAATGTTTCTGGTAAGTCTTAAGGAATAGTACTTCCATATTTAGAGTAGGAATGACATTAAATGACCTCAAATGGTGATTATATATTGAAATAAATAAGTTATGAACAATTGAGCTCACAATCAACCTCTCAAAACCAATTGTGTTCGTAGACTGGGGACTACCCGTATTTGTTCAGTATAATTTAAGGTGGAGAGTTGTAAACTTTGAGTACCTTTATATTTAAATTTTATTTTATATTGAAACTATGAAGTAAAAGCTATTTCAAATAAACTTTATTATTTTTTTCTTCATTAGTTACCATAAACTTCACCAGTATAAGACAAAAATATGCTTTAATGACACATTTTTCTGTCAGTATTTAAGCATAATTAGAATGGAAAAATAAATGTCTGGTAAGTGCATAAAGTGGACTTGATTTTAGTTTTAAAATCATACTAATTAAAGAACTTTTAAAAAAAAATCTTATTCATAACATCTTTTTTTTTTTTTACTATAAGCTACATATCTAACTAGTGTTGATGAGTACTTCTACTGGTACATGTGGCCACTTAATGTCTATTATTTCTCACCTTATTAAACAGTTTTCAGCTCACATTTTCTCAGTGGTCCTGTTTTCTTTCAGATTAAATGTGGTTTTAATATTCTCATTAAGTCTTGCAGAATATTCATATGTACAAACCCTGCGGCTGCGACCTGAACAGACCCTCCGTTGACCTGCACGTCATTTCAACCTCCTTCCTTTCCTTTTAGCTGCACTTCCTTTTACAGGATCCTCGTTTCAATGCGACATTTCTTTACAGTGTAAAAGCGTTTGTGGAGGCAGCCATCCACACCTAATATGCTGCAGTCCTGTGATATCGCTCTTTCCAGGGAATTAGCAAATGCATTCAATTCATGATTTTTGTGGTACTAAAGCAGCTTTTAAAGCATTATCTGTCACACTAGCAAAGATGAATGGAAATAATTAGCATGCTTGCACGCACAACTCATTTAAACGACGACTGAACGGACATATTCACAAAAAGACACGTAGCCTCCTCTATAGTCCCAACCGCACAAGACATCAGATGGCTTTGATAACAGCAGCCCGGTGGTCACCCCAGCTGGGGTGGGGGGGTGGTGGTGGTGGGGGCTCAGATCAACCAAGAGAGACAGCTGGAGGCCCAGCAGAATAGACCATCTACAGCCCAGCACGAACTCTTTATCATCACTGCTGCTTTTGTCTCCTCCATCCCTTTTTGGACTACGGAGAGCTAAAACGAAGGGAGCTGAAATGGGTTTGGACCACACTGAGCCGGGCTTAACTTGCCAGTGCTGATAGGCTTAGGCATTTAGGTGTGTAATTATTTATTTAGTTCTCTTTTTTTTCCCCTCTCACATGAAAACAATTTTTTTCACACCCCTGAATTGTGATTTGGGTTAATAGAATTTAAATACATTCTGACTACAATCCCCACAGGAGCTTTTAAGCTAACAGTGATGGAGAGTAGTCGGTAGGAAAGTGATGGAAGGGTATAATTACTCGCCAAAGATGTGTTTTTTTATATCAACAAATTACCAGGTGTATAAAGCGAGCTGTGTGGACTCAGAGAAACAGCAAAGATTAAGCCTCTCTCTCTCTTTTTCTTCCTGGTGTTTGTCTCTTGACTCTAATCCTATCAAAGACTCCCATGATTTTTTTTTTTTTTTGGTTTTCTTTGCCAAATACTGAGATCCACCCCCGTCTTTACCTAACCTCCCCCTCAGTTCGGGCATCTAAGAGGACACTCACTGGTGATTACTCACTTCCAGACAAACATCTTGGAGTGTAAATACAAGTAATCCCCTGCATCACAGCTGTCTCCTGAATACAATTAGATCTGAGCAAATATCAAAATGAGAAGGTACTGACAGGACACACCTACGGCAGTTTAACGCGAACAAGAATCAGAGACATAGTTGTTGATGTAGATTGACTACTAGACATCAGTGACTTGGTTCAGTTATGTGACACCGGGAGATCAGACCACAGCTCCCTTGATCAAATAGGTTAAGGAGGTATTTAGTTGAGTCATTACTGCACTTAACCTGTCACAACACTGCCATCGTCGTTTTGCTGGTGGTGTAGGTGAACCATGCTGTTGCAGTTGTTTTAACATGACAGGGCCAGAACCTCCCTAGTGTTCCAAATAAAGGCCCCCTAGACATAGTGGTTCTAAGACATTTAAAGATCCACTTTAACATTAAAACCACCTGAATATATTGTGCAGGTCCAATGTAGCTGCCAACTAGCTCTGAGACATCTAAGAATGATTTCCTCAAGACTTCCTATGTTGTCCTGTGTTATGTGGCATCCAGATGTTAGCAACAGGTTCTCCTGCGAGTGGAGTGTGAGCTCTGAGGAGTGACAATGTTAAGTAACCACCTTGTACTATTTGTGTTCCTCAAACCAACCAAACTGATCAGTGGGCTGGCTCTGATGCCCACATTCCTACTGCAGGGGGTCTCATTGGTGTTAGCATAGACACTCTGATGGGTCTGACACTATCGAACCAATGCTACACATACTCAAACAGCATTGAGTATGTATTTATTATGGAGGAGGTACAAACAATTGTACCTTAAACAGCTGAGGAGAGGATCCTCATAGGTTGACGTGAGGTGCGATCATGTTGAAGAATACAACATGTCATTTTCATAATGCATCTCATGGATCTTTAGGAGGGATTATCCTACAACTTAGGTTGACTGGCAGAAAACTGAGCCGAGATACAAGCAGAGATAGATAGAGATAGTGATAGAGATAAATAGAGATAGAGCCACATGTAGATAGTGGTGGAGATAGAGATAGTTTGAGATAGAGATAGAGTGACAGAAACAGACAAGAGATCATGAGACAGAGAGTAATATTGATAGAGATAGTTACAGAGATAGACATATGTGGAGATAGAGATACATGTCGATAGTGATAGAGATGGATAGAGATAGATACAGATAGTGGCAGAGATAGTGATAGAGCTAGAGAGAGATAGTGACAGAGACAAAGATAGTGATACATATAAAGATACATAGAGATAGAGATACATTAAGATAGAGATACATAGAGATAGATTTTGAGATAGAGAAACAGAGACAGACAAAAGATCGTGAGACAGATAGTGATATTGACAGAGATAGTTATAGAGATAGACATATGTGGAGGTAGTGATAGATATAGATATAGAGATAGAGATACATGTCGATAGTGATAGAGATGGATAGAGAGAGATACAGATAGTGGCAGAGATAGTGACAGAGCTAGAGATAGTGACAGAGACAGAGATAATGATACATATAAAGATACATAGAGATAGAGACATATTAAGATAGAGATTCATAGAGATAGAGATAGTGATAGAGATAAATAGAGATAGAGCTACATGTGGATAGTGGTAGAGATAGAGTTACAGTTTGAGATAGAGATAGAGTGACAGAGACAGACGAGAGATAGTGAGACATAGAGATATTGATAGAGATAGTTATAGAGATAGACATGTGTGGGGATAGTGATAGAGATACATGTCAATAGTGATAGAGATGGATAGAGATAGATACAGATAGTGGCAGAGATTGTGATAGAGCTAGAGATAGTGACAGAGACAGAGATAGTGATACATATAAAGATACATAGAGATAGAGATACATTAAGATAGAGATGGAGAGTGACAGAGACAGAGATAGGTTAGATAGAGATAGTGATGGATATAAATAGAGATTCTCTTCTCCAACGTCACCAGAGTCCAGCGTCATCCCAGCCACAGAGTGGACCCACTAGATCCGTTTTTCTAGTGTGGGTGTATCTGGGGGCACTCACATGAATCCAGCACTCGGCAGTGTGGCTAATTTTACTCATTTCACCTCTCAGTTATGGATGATTGGTGGCTTTAGCTCAGCTAGCTAGGCATCCTGCTCAACACTCTTTCATCTACTTTTGTCACATCTTATCACACATATGATTCTATATAAACTATCGGTTGTATCGTTTCGTCACTTTGTGTAATTTTAAAGGAATATGTACTGAATTAATTGTTGTTTTTTTGTTATTTTAATTTTCTTTCCATTTTAAGCATTTCTTCAATTTCATCGTCTAACTTTTCGTAAAATAATTTGCATGTTTTCAAAGGCACACTGCACACACACAGTCGAGTGTGTTATTGTTTTATAGCAAACTTGAAGTCCTGTACACAGACATGAATTGCTCCTTGAAACTTCAATGTGCGGCTATGAGTCCTCTCTGTTGAAATGTCACAAGGAGGAAATTGAAAATCAAAGTGCTCTCTTTCGGAATGCTTGGCTCTTTTAACAGCTGGATCTTTTATTTCTGAGCTGTAATGAGCAGCAGACTTGAAGGTAAATGACTGCTCTAACAGCGCAGTCGTGTTCCGTAATGAAACTCATACGTCCCATTTATCTCATAAAGGTGTACCTTGGAGGAAAAACATTCTGTGTGTTTGCCGACGTAGTGGATAAAAGGCAGTGATGGTGTTTGTGGATGTGCTCCTGTTTACAGCAGACAACTGCAGCGTTTCTGCCGCTGTCTGCTCTCCTTGTTCGGCCTAGGAGACGTCATGATTGGCGTCTTTGCCACAGCGTTTAAAAAGCAGAAGTCTGAAGGCTCTTCAGGAAATATCTCTCTGAATAAAATCTAATCACGCTTATTTCCTTGAAGTATTGAGTGTTCAAGCTGTGGTAGCTGCGATCAAGAACCCCTAAACGCATCCTATGCAAACAGATTTGACATATATTTCTACCTCAACAGTGTTAAAGTAAAAGAAAGAGAAAAAAAATGTATTACAACACAAACAATTGCAGTTCTGTTTGAGCCCACAATGAAAACATCAGAAACGCTTTGTCATTTCGAAGGTTGTCACGTAGAGCTTCCATCAGACCTTTTCACACTTGACACCTGTTTCAATGAAAAACTCTCAATCTGGTCCACATCTTCTTAACAATAGGCTTTTCACTGGAGCAGCGTGATGCACATTTGAAGTGTAGTGAACATGTGCTGAACATGAGAATCCAGTGAAGTTTGTTCTAATTCAATGAGCAACAACAACTCTGACAAATGGGATTTTATTCTCTTTATTTGTATAACCAGACAAGTCGGGTATTGTAGGAACCTACGTGCTGATGCCATTTGCTCGTGGTGTTTTAGTCTTCTTGAAAGGCTCAAAGAAGAGAGCTTTGCAGACCATGGATGGTCATTTCAAGTTAAGATAATCTAGATTCCTATGTATAGTAAAAGATTGTGGATAACATGCTTGGTATTTAAGAACCAAACAGCCAGATATTGATCCCTTGATTTCCAAAATTAACAGATTTAACCAAAATGCATCTAATCTAATATGAAGAAGCTAACACACTCAAGTATACATATATATATAAAATATATAAATATTATACATATATTATACATATATGTATAATATATATAATATATATAATATATAATATTATACATATATGTGCAATTTCCTCCGGTATTATTAAAGTATCTATCTATCTATCTATCTATCTATCTATCTATCTATCTATCTATCTATCTATCTATCTATCTATCTATCTATCTATCTATCTATCTATCTATCTATCTATCTATCTATCTATCTATCTATCTATCTATCTATCTATCTATCTATCTATATACAGTGTATATATTTTATATGTATATATATATTTGACAAATGATAATAAAAAAAGAGTCTCCAGACATTTTCAGAATATCTTCAATGTAAAAATAATTTCTCAAGATATTTGTCTGCAGTCGTCAATACATCTTTGTGGCTGCTAGAGCTCGCTGGGCTTTAATAAAAAAACTATTTTATTGAATGTCTCTCTGAGAGCAGTTTAATCTCATTACAGTTTAAGACTTGAATATTGATACGTGCGTAAGTTAGGAAATCAATTAGGCTGAACACAATGTCTGCTTTAATTGCTGTCGAACTTACAATGCTGCTGTGTAAATTCAGACTGCGTTGAAGTCTGTCTAGTATTTCCATAAAAACCCCAGATAAACTCAGTCACAAACGGGACCATAGTGGCTGTTCGCCGTGATGGATTACTGTACCTCAGTGTGAAGTCTCTGCAAGTACATTTCAACACTGTAGGGGAAATAAGGGAAAACAGATTCTGCGTGAAATACACATTTAAAAGTCTAAAGCCCCTGGTATCCTTTGGTCAGCAGCTACAACAACAAAGTAGCATTTCTCATATTGTAGTTAATGGAATAAATTTTAAAAGGTCCATTTTTTTTGTTTGGTACGACCTGTTTTTATTTCCCCAGGGTGGAATATTGTCAGATAATATCTCTGAGATTTCTGCCTTCTCTCAATGGAAAGGAGGAGAACGTTCATTTGTGGTGCTAACAGGGGAGGGAAACAAACTAATTCCACTGCAACTGTCCCAAAGAATAATTTGGTATTATCTTTTCCTTATGCAAAACCACTTGTGCAGGAATACAATTGTTCTTATGGGGCGGTGTCTGAGTCATTTCACACATAAAAATGCATTCACCAAAAAATTCATATTTCCTTTGAGAACAAGTCACGCCCCGATTTACTGAGATTCTTCACTGGTAGAACTAAAACACAGCAAACACAAAACTATACAGCGGTACCTCTACTTATGAAATGCATTGGTTCTGGAAGAAATTTCGTAAGTGGATAATTTTGTAAGTAGAGACGTGTTTTCCATGCAAATGCCCCAATCCGTTCCAATCCCCCCAAAATTCAGACATAAATGTTTTATAAAGCATAAAAATGCATCAAAACATGTAACAAATACATGTTATAATTAGATTATTACACCATAAATGAGAGTTGTGCATAATGTAAAAAACAAAAAATAAAGAATAAAAATGATGGTCATTAACCTTTTAACTGCTGTCCTCATTGTTTTTTACCCTCTTTGGTTCATGCGCTCCTGCCTCACCATGAACAACAGAGTGAATTCCAGTCCTCCTTCTGAACTTCTCCAACCACCCACGCCATGCCTTAAACTCCTTAAACTTCCTTTAGTTTTAATAACGTGGTGATTGTAGATGCATTACGGACATATTCTTTGGAGAGATCAACCAAACGCATCCCTTTTTCATGCTTTTCTATCATCTCTTGCTTTGTTTGTACGGACAAGAAAACTCTTTTCTTCGTCTTTTCTTTTCCTCTTTTCTCCGTCACTTTCTTGGGGTCCATAGTGAATACTCTAAAAGTTAATATATTTACATAAAACTATCAGAACACCTCAGGGGTCGAGGGCCGAATGACGAGGACGCTGCATAGACACCTATCTAGCTCCACACAGAGGTCCCTCTTAGCCAATGGGATGCCAGGATGCTAGGTAATAGCCAATGGCAGAGCAGCTATGAGAATGTTGCGTTCAGGAACCTGTGGGAGCTGCGTGTATCAGCCCATACTGTATTTTTACCTTTCGTAACTCGTAATTTCTTTCGTAACTAGAGGCAATATTTTCCTGATGAGGCGTTTCGTAAGTAGAAAATTTTGTAAGTAGAGACGTTTGTAAGTAGAGGAACCACTGTGTTGTACATATATAGAGAACAAACCTAATCAATATTCTAAAATGCCTCTACTGGAGTCACACCTGTTGACTGGAATGGTGCTCATCCTGGTTCTTACGTTACATTTACTCATTCAGAAAGAGACTTAATTACCCTGCTTTACACTGTTCTCCTGGTCCAGCCTGCTGTAGGGTGTGATTACTACCCTCACAGAGACTATGCAATCCATCATGGAAACTGGTGTGACTTTCCAACAAGAAATCCAATTGATGAATCTGTGTTTTGTGTCCTCGGTCATCTATTATTTACAGTACAACTGTTTTCGTCTTCTGACGCGTGAAGTTTGTGGCAGCCGTATCTCTACCGATCAGAAGTCGTGTTATTGAACAAAATGCATAAAAAAGCAAAAACTAACAATAGCTTAAAAATGGCGAATCATCATTTTTACCAGGATGATTGAAGAGGTCTTTGCTGTTGTTGCCAGCATTTAAAGATATTTATTTGATTTAGTGCAGCGCAAGAGAGACTCTTTTTTGCAGCATTGCACCAGTGAAAATCAAGTGCACTCTAAAATGATTAAAAATCTATGCAGTTCTGCCTGCGTGTGCAATAGGTATTATTTCTTTATCCGTTTGTTGCATAAGTCCTCAAGCTGCAAGCATCAAGACTTGTAAGACTTTCATTTACTTTTTTTTTTGTGTGTTTAAAATTCAATCCAATGACATGGTGAATAATTCCATCTCAATTATTCTTTCAGCTTTATTGTCATATTACCATTTCCAATACTGATGATATTATGGAAACAGATCAGGTTACGTATAACCACTTTCATTCACTCGGGTCTAAATAGGAACTGATAGATTTTTTTTCCATAACACACCCTAAAATCCTGTTTTTTATTGTCAGGCAATGAGAAATTAAATGAGTGTAACTTTATTTCATGTGGTCAGAGGGATGTGAGTGCATCAGCCACTTGATATCAGCCCCAGTTTGACAATTACTTTGCGTTGTGACACATGCCATTGATCTGTGGCGACAGATAAACCCACGACCCATTGTTCCTTAACGCCTGCAGCGTCCCCAGAGAGGAATACGCTCAACTGCCTCCGCTTGCCCAGACCATACGCCCAATTTGCTATTGGCGCTCGTGTCCGATTCTGATCTCAATTCAGTGTTTCTTGTTAGATTCCAGCTTTAAAGTGTGTAAAATTAATTTTTTACTTTTAATTACTGGGGGTGAACATGTTGCCTGTTCCTCACGACTCCCTGCTGAGTCAAACACACCCTCTCATTCAACACCAATCTGAAGTCTTCCTGTTTTTCTCTTGTGTTTTGAAAGCTTTATTAATTTTTTTACAGCACGTTTTCAGCCCTCATCCTCCATCATGCTCATATGCACACCCCCCCCCCATTATTTTTCATGTGACTATGATAACGGTTATCTACCACTGCAGGAGAAATATTAAAGATATGCATCAAGTGGGGGGGCCAGATCCACACTTATTACTAAGCATAGCTAATTTTTTAAGACAAATTCATGTGTTTCTTATCTCTTCAGAATAAAGTGCTGAAGACAGTTAATCTCAGAGAACAGTCGCAGCGAGAGGCGTAGAGATCAGAGGAGACAGTCGAGGAACGGTGTTCATGTGCAGCGCCCCCCCCCCCCGCTCTGTGGGTCATTTATTAAATCTGTGTGGTTGGACTGTACCACTCAGACACCCTCTGTAGTTCTAGAGTGCGATAAATCACCTGTACACTATGGGATGACCATAAGAAATCATGTCCTGCTGCGTGATTAAATAAATCACTTCAACAGGATTAAGTTAAAAATTGCATGTATTTCATATAAAGAGTGGCATCATTTATCCTCAGCTGGAAATCCAGCAGAATTGACAAAGCAAATTTTAATTTTGTCTAATTCTTGGTGTTTGATCCTTTTGATGACGGGTCTCAGTGGTTATTCTAGAACACATGTGTCAAACTTCAAGGCCCCGGGGGCCAAATGTGGCCCGCAACATCATTTTATGTGGCCCTGCAAGAGCATAAAAGGTCAGAGTGTCTAAAAATATATAGGTTTAAGTGTGTTTTGACCAAAAAAATGCAGTAATTAAGACTATTTTAACTTTGATAGAAAACAAAGTTAATGTCCTAACTTGTGTTTGATGTTATTTTTCTTTATTCTCTTGGATAGTTTGATCCTTGATTGATGGAGTTCTGTGGGTTTAATAACCTGACAAATTAAAAGGATTTATGTTAGAACAGAAAAACAAAAAAAACAAGATATTTTTTTTGTACAAATGTAATGTTTGTAACTTTAATAAGTAATAAATTCAGTTATTTAACATTAAGGAGTAGTTAGATTTATTTTACATCATTTGAAATCACATTTTGTTACATTTAGTTACATTTATAAGTTACATCTGGCCCTTGGATTACTGTCATTATGCTGATGTGGCCCTCAGTGAAAATGAGTTTGACACCCCCTGTTTTAAAGGTAAAACTGAACTACATTTGATCTGCTCAGAAGAACTAAAGGTAAATATATATAAGTCTGTACAATCAATGCACCAGTGTGCAAAAGAGTGTGTGTGTGAAACACATGACATGTGTGCTTGCTTTATTGATGAAATAACAATTGGGATGAACTGTTCCTTTAAACCGACGTTGTGTTTTTGCTGTAGCGCGTCATTAGGACGTTAAATCTGAATGCAGACTGACGCGGCTGTAGAATACAGACCCCATCGCGTTTAGACTGGTCCTCCTATGAGCCTCACTTTCACCATCCGTTTGTCTCCTATCACCAGGCACACAAAATCTAGTGGGAAAACGAAGACTGACTCCAGATCCAGCCAGGCTGGTTGTGTGGAACCACTTGTGTCTTCTCTCATGCCTCTATTACTGATGAAGTGAAGGAATAAACTCCCTTTTTTCCAAGGAAGAGACAAGAAGTTCTTGACCTGCACAACAGCATGTTGAGATCCATTGAGGATGTGACAAAGACACACAAATATTTGAGGGAGGGCAGCCATGTGGCACCTCACCATTAGCATAAGAAGGAGAGGTAACGCTAGAGTCAGGGTGGAAGACTCACTGTTTGAACTCGTCCATGTGTTCATGGGTATGCAAGCGTCTCGGTGCATCTGCTCTGGGACCGTCAGCTGCTGGCCGTCCTGCAGCCCCACTGGGAGTCACACCAGGGACACTTGTAAATCACAGCTTGCCTCGCAGTTGAGTTCTGAGTAACAAGTGTTGCCTGGTATTTTGCAATTTAATGTTTTCTTCTTATGAAAATAATTTTAAAAAAAACATCTGAGTCTGTAGTCTGTAGTTTCAGCATGAGGTCATGTAATAATAATTACAGCCAAACTTAATTGTTAATGACAATGAGACAAAAACGTCCAATATATTATATCAACCTAATAAAAAAAACCCCAGCATGTTCTTGATTCCATCCATCCTGTGAGGTTTCTGTATGATTTAACATGTTGACTTTTATGTTGGCCATGTTGTGTTGCTAGTTGCAGCTTTCTGACGGTAACCTTAGTAACATTATATCCAGCAGCGAACTGAAATGTCCACAGAACCCCGAAGTGTTGCATTATTAGTTTTAAACTCATGTGTATTTTTATGTTCCGACTGGAGTATTAGATTAAAATGTATTTTTGTGTGTGTGCTGCAAAAAAACCCAACAAAACTGACAGGATGATAACAGTTTGCAAGGGCGTCAAACTCAATCACACAGGGGCTAAAATTTAAGACACAGACAAGGTTAGGGGCCAAACGGATTTTACATTTATATAACTGTCAAGCACCTGGACTGTTTTTACCTGAAAAATTCAATTTGAAAAGATTATGAAATATTTTCTTCAGTAAAATAAATTGGCATTTCTATTTCATTCTATTGAACTGAAGTGTTGGTTTGAACAACCCCGACCATACTGAAGAGGCACAATCGCGACAAGTGATGATGCTGCTTCTGCTATGCTGTGTGCTTGTTTATGCAAAAACTACTGAGCATTTTACGTAATTTAGCAGCACCTCCCTTTCCAAGTGTTAAATAGACAGCATGAAGAGTTCTCAAGGCAGGTAAGTTATACAGTCTTCTCCTTACAGTTGGTGTGAATCTCACGGAAAGTTTCCTGGTCATCAGTCCCAGTAACTACAGGAAACGTTTGAAAATGCCCAACATTAAGGAACTGTCCTGATCCAGAGCTGTTTACCGTCCCTTTGTGTTTCGTCTTATACTTTGTGCTCTACTGCCTGTTGTACTACCTGTGTTGTACTGCCTGTGTCGTACTGCCCGTTGTACTGCCTGTGTTGTACTGCCTGTGTTGTACTGCCTGTGTCATACTGCCTGTGTTGTGCTGCCTGTGTTGTACTGCCCGTTGTACTGCCTGTGTCGTACTTCCTGTGTTGTACTGCCCGTTGTACTGCCTGTGTCGTACTTCCTGTGTTGTACTGCCCGTTGTACTGCCTGTGTCGTACTGCCTGTGTTGTACTGCCCGTTGTACTGCCTGTGTTGTACTGCCTGTGTTGTACAGCCTGTGTAGTACTGCCTATGTTGTACTGCCTGTGTTGTACTGCCTATGTTCTACTGCCTGTTGTATTGCCTATGTTGTGCTGCCTATAGTACTGCCTGTGTTGTACTGCCTGTTGTACTGCCTATGTTGTGCTGCCTATTGTACTGCCTGTGTTGTACTACCTGTGTTGTACTGCCTGTTGTACTGCCTATGTTGTGCTGCCTGTGTTGTACTGCCTGTGTTGTACTGCCCGTTGTACTGCCTGTGTCGTACTGCCTGTGTCGTACTGCCTGTGTTGTACTGCCTGTTGTACTGCCTGTGTCGTACTTCCTGTGTTGTACTGCCCGTTGTACTGCCTGTGTCGTACTGCCTGTGTTGTACTGCCCGTTGTACTGCCTGTGTTGTACTGCCTGTGTTGTACAGCCTGTGTAGTACTGCCTATGTTGTACTGCCTGTGTTGTACTGCCTATGTTGTACTGCCTGTTGTATTGCCTATGTTGTGCTGCCTATAGTACTGCCTGTGTTGTACTGCCTGTTGTACTGCCTATGTTGTGCTGCCTATTGTACTGCCTGTGTTGTACTGCCTGTGTTGTACTGCCTGTTGTACTGCCTATGTTGTGCTGCCTATTGTACTGCCTGTTTTGTACTGCCTGTGTTGTACTGCCTGTGTTGTACTGCCTGTTTACCCTGGGTCAGAGAGGACTGCAATTTCATCTGTGCTGTACGTCGTGCATATATGGTGCATCTGACAATAAAACTGACTTTGAAAGGTTTTTTCCTGAGTCGTGAGGAAATCTGTCCCCAGTCATGAAGGTAGTTGGTGTGAGAGAGGAGAATGTAGAAGACAGGGTTAGATGGAGGCAACTGATTCGCTGTGGCGACCCCTGAAAGGAAAAGCCGAAAGAAGAAGAAGATTTTTTGTGTACTCATCCAAATAAAAGAACCAATGAACAAACCAAGTTCTAGTTCTATCCAGCTGTAGGATAGTACAGGCATGAATGTTGACGTCTGAATTGCTTTCATTTCATTTTTTTCCTCTTGTACAGAACTTAAACTGTATATCCGAAAAGAAGTAACATCAAAGCCAGAATTCTGAGAGAGTCCAGGTCTCAAATAATTTCACTAGACATTAGATATAAGGTCTCTAAAGATATCTGGATGATTTACATTTTGTTTATATGTTGATTTCATCGAATATCAAACGACTTTTTTCAAGTTTCATCTCTGCAAAATGATTACCTTAGATAGAACTCAAATCCTTCTCCACGTATCAAGGGACAACATTTGAATGTCTTCTAATGAAATTATGAATCTTTATAGGATTAAAATTAATCTAACACTCAACTTTTTTTTTTTTTCTTTAATTGCAAACCTAAGCCAGGATGGTAAAAACACACCCGGGATCAGTCAGGCTCCACTGGCGGCACAAAAGTGTATTTTCACACCTGATGGTTTACTTCAGTAGAATCCTCAGCCTCCATAAAACTCGTGGTGCAGCTCTGTATTCAAACTGCATTACAGCAACTACCCCCCCCACACACACACCCCCACCCACCTCTATGGGTGTCATTGGGCCCATTACGCCTTAGAAACAAATCAATATGACTCAGTGGCCTTTTTTTAAATCACAATGGCCTGTAGTTAACACCATAAGTAAAATCACATTTTTTATAAACGTTTCATTTCAAGGGTAATAAAAGCCTAAAACTGTGCCTTTAACATTTTAGTCAGCCTCTGCTGTGGTTTCAGATCAGCCCCACCATGTCGTCACCCCCAATGTGGAGAAGGACTGTCAGAATAAAGCCCCATTTCTGCCTTTCCATCGATCTGATTACCCCGTCTGAACAATCAAATACATCCTCCACCTTCATCACAGCTCCTCTGAACACCGTGTGCCACCCCCCACCCCCTGCTGAAAAAATACCCTCCGCCTCCACATGGTGCTAGTCAATGCTGGAGTCTTGATCTTGATAAACGACCTCCTCCTTTTCTCTCATTTTTCTTTTATCCACAGTGGGTGTGTTGTATCTTTAAGGAAGAATAATGTGCCAGAACATCCTGCAGACCTGGAGGACGAGCACCTGTAGTTCAGGGGGCCACGGGGGGAGAACAAGGCCCAATTGTTTTAGGGAGCAAGTGAGGCTGAACAGAAAGGACTCTGTTGACAGTTCTCAGCAGGGCGCCACATCCCTGCATCGTATTTCGATGCTGCCTCTGTTTCCTGCAACAGAAATTGTATATTCCAGAGGTGTCCAAATATTTTATAAATGGGGCCAGGTTTGATAACGCGAAACATATCTGAGGGCCAACAGTCCCTGATGACAGTATTTAAAATGATCAACAATACAAGCAAATGTTCTGTTATTTAATATTTTCATTTATGTGTGATAAAAAAAATGTATTTTCTAAACATAAGGTTTCAGATGAACACATCAGGACAAACAAGTTGTCTGAAATTCCAAGTGAAATGTACAAAGACTCTGTCCGACACAACTCTGTGTGACAACAGACTGATAAACCACTGACACTGAATCTGGTTGGACAGTATTGGTAGACGTAGGTGGGACTCACTCAGTCTGGATCTCCAACCCTTCTTCATAACAGAGAACACCTTCACACGCAACGATGCAGAGCCAAACACACTTAACACATCTATGTACAAATATTAACAGTATTAGCATGAACAAGGAATTCAATGTAGCCGCAAGAGGGCACAAGCCAGTGTCTTATTGTGCCGGTCCCAAGCCCGGATAAATACAGAGGGTTGCGTCAGGAAGGGCATCCGGCGTAAAACTTTTGCCAAATCAAAGATGCGAATCAAACATATGACTTCCATACCGGATCGGTCGAGGCCCGGGTTAACAACGACCGCCATCGGCGCTGTTGACCTACAGGGCGCCGGTGGAAATTGGATTACTGTTGGTCGAAGAAGGAGAGGAGGAAAGTGCGTTCGCACGAAGAAAGAGAAGAGGAGCGCCAAGAGTATAGGACTAAGAGTAGGGACGTTGAATGTTGGAACTATGACAGGAAAAGGTAGAGAGTTGGTCGACATGATGCAGAGGAGGAAGGTAGACATACTGTGTGTCCAGGAGACCAGGTGGAAAGGTAGCAAGGCTAGAAGTTTAGGAGCAGGGTTCAAGTTGTTCTATCATGGTGTAGATAGAAAGAGAAATGGAGTAGGAGTCATCTTGAAGGAGGAGTTTGTTAGGAATGTCCTGGAGGTAAAAAGAGTGTCGGATAGAGTGATGAGTCTGAAGCTAGAAATAGAAGGTGTGATGTTCAATGTTGTTAGTGGGTATGCTCCACAGGTAGGATGTGAGCTGGAGGAGAAGGAGAAATTCTGGTTGGACTTTGATGAAGTGATGCAGAGCATACCTAGAAGTGAGAGAGTTGTCATCGGTGCAGACTTCAATGGACATGTTGGTGCAGGTAACAGAGGTGATGAGGAAGTGATGGGCAGGTTTGGTATCCAGGAGAGGAATGCAGAAGGACAGATGGTAGTTGACTTTGCAAAAAGGATGGAAATGGCTGTAGTGAATACTTTCTTCCAGAAGAGGCAGGAACATAGGGTGACCTATAAGAGTGGTGGTAGGAGCACACAGGTAGACTACATCTTGTGTAGACGATGTAACCTGAAGGAGATCAGTGACTGCAAAGTAGTGGTAGGCGAGAGTGTAGCCAAACAGCATAGGATGGTGGTGTGTAGGATGACTCTGGTGGTGAGGAAGATGAAGAGGACAAAGACAGAGCAGAAGACGAAATGGTGGAAGCTAAAAAAGGAAGAGTGTTGCATGACCTTTAGGAAGGAGTTAAGACAGGCTCTGGGTGGTCAGGAGGTGCTTCCAGATGACTGGACAACTACAGCTAATGTGATCAGGGAGACAGGTAGGAGAGTATTTGGTGTGTCATCTGGAAGGAAAGTAGATAAGGAGACTTGGTGGTGGAATGAGGAGGTACAGGAGTGTATACAAAGAAAGAGGTTAGCTAAGAAGAAGTGGGACACTGAGAGGACTGAGGAGAGTAGACAGGAGTACAGGGAGATGCAGCGTAAGGTGAAGGTAGAGGTAGCAAAGGCCAAACAAGAAGCTTATGATGACTTGTATGCTAGGTTGGACAGTAAGGAGGGAGAGACTGATCTATACAGGCTGGCAAGACAGAGAGATAGAGATGGGAAGGACGTGCAGCAGGTTAGGGTGATTAAGGATAGGGATGGAAGTCTATTGACAGGTGCCAGCAGTGTGATGGGAAGATGGAAAGAGTACTTTGAAGAGTTGATGAACGTGGAAAATGAGAGAGAACAAAGACTAGAAGAGGTGACTGTTGTGGACCAGGATGTAGCAAAGATTAGCCAGGATGAAGTGAGGAGAGCACTGAAGAGGATGAAGAGTGGAAAGGCAGTCGGTCCTGATGATATACCTGTAGAGGTTTGGAAGTGTCTAGGAGAGGTGGCAGTAGAGTTTCTGACTGGGTTGTTCAACGGGATCTTAGATAGTGAGAAGATGCCTGAGGAGTGGAGGAGAAGTGTGCTGGTGCCCATTTTTAAGAACAAGGGAGATGTGCAGAGTTGTGGCAACTACAGAGGAATAAAGCTGATGAGCCATACAATGAAGTTATGGGAAAGAGTAGTGGAAGCTAGACTAAGGGCAGAAGTGAGCATTTGTGAGCAGCAGTATGGTTTCATGCCAAAAAAGAGTACTACAGATGCAGTATTTGCTTTGAGGATGTTGATAGAGAAGTACAGAGAAGGCCAGAGGGAGCTGCATTGTGTTTTTGTAGATCTGGAGAAAGCTTATGACAGGGTGCCCAGAGAGGAACTGTGGTATTGTATGAGGAAGTCTGGAGTGGCAGAGAAGTATGTTAGAGCGGTGCAGGACATGTATGAGGACTGTAAGACAGTGGTGAGGTGTGCTGTAGGTGTGACAGAGGAGTTCAAGGTGGAGGTGGGACTGCATCAGGGATCAGCTCTGAGCCCCTTCTTGTTCGCTATGGTGATGGACAGGCTGACAGACGAGGTTAGACAGGAATCTCCATGGACTATGATGTTTGCAGATGACATTGTGATCTGCAGTGAGAGTAGGGACGAGGTGGAGGAGAAGCTAGAGAGGTGGAGGTTTGTCCTGGAAAGGAGAGGGATGAAGGTTAGCCGCAGTAAGACAGAGTACATGTGTGTGAATGAGAGGGACCAAAGTGGAAGAGTGAGGTTACAGGGAGAAGAGATCAAGAAGGTGGAGGATTTTAAGTACTTGGGGTCAACAGTCCAGAGCAATGGAGAGTGGGGAAAAGAGGTGAAGAAGCGTGTCCAGGCAGGATGGAATGGGTGGAGAAAAGTGTCAGGTGTGATGTGTGATCGAAGAGTTTCAGCTAAAATGAAAGGAAAGGTGTACAAAACTGTGGTGAGACCAGCGATGTTGTTTGGTCTAGAGACAGTGTCACTGAGGAAAAGACAGGAGGCAGAGCTGGAGGTAGCAGAGATGAAGATGCTGAGGTTCTCTCTGGGAGTGACCAGGAAGGATAGGATCAGGAATGAGTACATCAGAGGGACAGCACATGTTAGAGGTTTTGGAGATAAAGTCAGAGAGGCCAGACTGAGATGGTTTGGACATGTCCAGAGGAGAGATAGTGAATATATTGGTAGAAGGATGCTGAGTTTTGAACTACCAGGCAGGAGGCCTAGAGGAAGACCAAAGAGGAGGTTTATGGATGTAGTGAAAGAGGACATGAAGGTAGTTGGTGTGAGAGAAGAGGATGCAAAGGACAGGGTTAGATGGAGGCGGTTGATTCGCTGTGGCGACCCCTGAAGGGAAAAGCCAAAAAGGAAAAGAAGAAGAAGCATGAACAAGGAATTCACTGAGGAAAAGACAGGAGACGGAGGCTTCTACCCGTCAACCATTTTTTATTTTCTTTTCGGATGTTGTTGATGATGTTCCAACACTGATGAAAGGGAAATGTGCTGTAATAACATGTGTGGGAAGAAGAAAAATAAACTGAATGAATAAATAAATATGTGTCGGTTGCAAATACAAATACAATTAAATTTTTTTTATTAAATGAAAAAAAAAAAAAAACCTGCAGAGCTCCGTCACTGATTATGACCAAAAAAAAAAGTGATTACAGTATTTTCTGCACTATAAGGCGGACCTAAATGCTTTTAATTTTCTCTAAAAACCGACATAATCCAGTGCGCCTTATATATGAAAAACATTTTATAAATAGGCCATTCATTGAAGGTTTGTCTATAACCAGATGCATTTTATAATCCAGTGATCTTTATAATCCAGTGAGCCTTATAGTGCACTGGATTATGACAAGAAAAGAGATTACAGTATTTTCCGCACTATAAGGTGCATCTAAATGCCCTTAATTTTCTAAACAACTGACAGTGCGCTTTAAAATCCAGTGCGCCATATATATGAAAAAAAGTTTTGTAAATAGACCATTCATTGAAAGTGCACTTTATAATCAGATGTATTTTATAATCCAGTGCGCTTTATAAGCCAGTGCACCTTATATATGAAAAACGTTCTATTAATAGGTCATTCATTGGAGGTGTGCGTTGTAACCAGATGCACTTTATAATACAGTGCACTTTATAATCCAGTGCGCTTTATAAACCAGTGCCCTTTATAATCCAGTGCACTTTATAATTCAGTGCGCTTTACGATCCAGTGCACCTTATATATGAAAAACTTTCTATTAATAGGTCATTCATTGAAGGTGTGCCTTGTAACCAGATGCACTTTATAATCCAGTGCACTTTATAATCCAGTGCGCTTTATAAACCAGTGCACTTTATAATCCAGTGCGCTTTATAATCCAGTGCACTTTATAATCCAGTGCACTTTATAATTCAGTGCGCTTTACGATCCAGTGCACTTTATAGTTCAGTACACTTTATAATCCAGTGTGCATTATAAACTGGATTATAAATCCAGTGCACTTTATAATCCAGTGCATTTAATAATCCAGTGCACTTTATAAACCAGTGCACTTTATAATCCAGTGCACTTTATAATCCAGTGCACTTTATAATTCAGTGCGCTTTATAATCCAGTGCACTTTATAGTTCAGTACTCTTTATAATCCAGTGTGCTTTATAATCCAGTGCATTTAATAATCCAGTGCACTTTATAATCCAGTGTGCTTTATAATCCAGTGCGCTTTATAATCCAGTGCACTTTATAGCTCAGAAAATACCATATTTCCAGATTCTTCATTGAAGACATTGTTTGGACACAAACTGATCATTCATTATTCTTCACATTTTTCTTTTTAAGGTTCCTTCATAAATAATCGTGTTCATCAATGATCTCGATAAACGGTTGTCAACACGATGAAAGGAATATGATTATATCAACGTCTTTAATCACAACTCTGTTTTCCTTGGTGTTAGTATTTTTACTTGAAACTTGCATTTCCATAAGAGTCGACAGTGGATTGTTGGTGCTACATGATCACACTGTGAGCTGATTGCTGCTGTCATGGTAACGTGGTCACAATGACGACGCTAACACGCTGATTTTCAGCAGGTTGTAGTTTACTGTGCTGCTGTGACTAAATAGCACAAAGTGCAACGTGTGCTGCTGGTAATGGTTTGGCAGCTTCATGAATGAATGAAAAAAAATTGGTCCTGGATATTGTTTGGATTTTAATGCTTCAGGTTCTGATTCTGTTGTTCCATTTCTGAACAGTTTCCTGGTCAAAACAGTCCAAATCCTGACTTCACTGAACACAAATCATATTCTTGTCATTTTGTGGATCACAGCCACTGCATTAGCGACAGCTAACTGGCTATTAGTGCAAGACAGTTATCGACAATAAATGTATTAAACGTTTGTATTTATAGCAATTTATAGCAAATTTATAGCAATTTCAATTTAATTTATAGCAAATCAACTGTAAATTCCGGATTGTTGATCACTTACTCTGTTCCTACAAGGTTCTACAGGATGCTGGCTCCTGGTTTGCTGAAGAGGAGGAGATGAAGATGATTTGTACAACATGGGAAACATGACACACTTTGATTTGTACACCATGTAGGTGCAGGTGTGAGCTGTAGAGTACATCCTCCCTTTCTCAGAAACACGTTTCAATTTAATTTAATACTTTAATGTAAGACTTTCCATCCAAAATTAAAATGACTTAGTGGGTTGTCATCTTCTTTTGGTGTTTCTCAGGAAAATACTTCCAATCCTGGATTCATTAAGTTTTGCTGCTGCTTCAGAATCAGTTGTAAAACAGTCAGAATCTCAAGGAGCTGCTCACAGGAAATCTTTTCAGAGCTGCTTTCAAGCTTTTGTATGACTCATGATCCTTGCAGCAGGAAATACTGATTATTATTTCTGATATTTTCAATGTGAACTCTTTATATTTTTTGTGGTAAACCTTTCTTGCCCATGCTTCTGCCTGTTAGATTTTGAAATTAATAAATAGCTGTTAGATTGCTGATGGAGATATGAGAAATATATCTCGATAGATAGATAAAGAGAGATGCAGATAGAGATAACATAACATAACAAGATGAGATAAGATAAGATAAGATAAGATAAGATAAGATAAGATAAGATAAGATAAGAAAAACCTTTAATAGTCCTACAGTGGGAAATATCAGAAGTATAATGGACAGAGATCGTTGCACTCATGTGCTTGGAATAACAAAGTTGAAAATGTTCATAGTTAATAATAATGCATGTCTGATTGGGATCACCAAATCTATTTTGTAACTGAATGTGTGTAAAGAATTTAAAGAAAATCCATCGCGCAGTTGTTGAAGCATTTCCACCGAAAATCCAAGATGTTATTTACCTGCTGGTTGGTCTGAAGTCGTAGGATCATGAAGGTCAGCAGGATTCACCCCATCCCTCTCGACATTTGTACAAAATGTCATGGTAATCCAAATGATATTTGTTGAGATAACTCTGGCTTTAGGCGCAATCCATGAGCTGCAGATATATGAATTTTCAAGACACGGTTCTTTCTGGGAAGACCTTAAACCTAAGCTACATAAAATAAAAACCCTACTGCTGAGAGACAGAGATGCTCAATCACACTGAGATAAATACAGCCAATCAGTCAATATCACAGCTCAACATGTGCTCTGCTAGGTGGTTAATGCTGGACTGATGTTCTGTCAATAGCCTTCAGGATCTTGTTTGACAATGACACCGTGTTTTAAAGACATAGATGAGATAACCCTCCTCCTTTTCTCAGTGTAAACCTACAGTTTGAGAGCAGTATGCAGTATTTTAAAAGGACATCCTGATTCAAATGAGAAATTTATAATCCCAGACTTTCCATGGTCTCATTGAAAATCCATGAGCGTCGCGTGTGTCACATCTGCATGCTGGAGTCACCCTCATGGAGAATCTCCTGGGGCTTCTTACACTAACCTTGCAATAGACAAAGCCTTCAGGCGGCGCGATTATCAAACACTGGTGCCGCTGATTTGTTTATGGATTTTCAGCACACTCCCTTGAGGAAGTGAAGGTTTATCCCCACAGGGCGTTCAGAATTATCAACCACTCAATACTTCCTGATGCTACTGAACGGAGGATGCTGATTCCTATGCAGGGAGTTTACAGGTCTGCTTGCTCATCAAAAACAAAGATATCCAAAAATATGTTCTGTAAATTTTTTATCAGTGATGCGCTCTGTGGACTCCCTGTTTGAGAGATTGTGCTTGATAAAAACCCCGTCTCATGTCTATACGTGATAAATGGGACCACTTCACACCCCCTCTGCCAAAGAGGCAGCGAGCAGTAATAAGAATACAGTAAGTAGTGCCATTCATCCCGCGCTTAGAGGAGAACACTTCAAGTGCTACGTGCCAACGAGAGCGCCGCCCTGAAATAACCGCAACGATTCGGCACGCCAGGTGAGAAATGTATATATTCATTTAGCAAATTTATTTATTTATTCATTTAATTTAAATGTAGAACATTAAACTGTTGAGGGTGGAGTTTATTTTCTGTAATGTCCCAAAAAACTTTCAATATATTCTCCTAAACCCTGACGTACACATCACAAATGTACGATGGATACTGTAGATGGAGATAGAGATATATAGATAGAGGTAGAGATAGATATAGAGAGATAGACAGATGGAGATCTAGATAGATATCCAGTAGAGATATAGAGAAAGAGAGATAAATAGAGATAAAGAGATGTATAGATAGAGATAAATAGTAAATAGAGATAGAGATAGATCGATAGAGATAGATAGACAGATAGATAGATAGATAGATAGATAGATAGATAGATAGATAGATAGATAGATAGATAGATAGATAGATAGATAGATAGATAGATAGATAGATAGATAGATAGATAGATAGATAGATAGATAGATAGATAGATAGATAGATAGATAGATAGATAGATAGATAGATAGATAGATTGATTGATTGATTGATTGATTGATTGATTGATTGATTGATTCCTCAAATTGCTAAAAACTGTTTGGACTCTCAGATCAGGATGTTGTTTCTCAGACTGTTGTTCTTTTATTTTGAGATACATAAAAAGTTTTGTTGTTTTAAATAAGCTTTTCATTAATGAGCTATTTCAATTATTAATCAGAAATATTACAGAAAACATTTATTTTCTCATTACCTCAATGCCTAAAATGTTTATGTTTTCAGAACATTACGTCCCAGTTTTATGCATTGTCTGTTGTTCACTCTTCTATTTTTAAATTTTTATGTAGTTTTTATAATAACAGAACACATAACGCTACGATAACAGTTCCCTCTCTGACAACTCTTGTTTTTCACTATTTGTTAGATTTTATCCACACAGAAATTAAAAATTTGTCCCCTTCCAACCTCTCCATAAAAATTGGTGAAATTTGTTTTTAAACTGTAAACAAATGAAAAAAGAAGAAAAGTATTTTCCGCTTCACTCTGAGCATGTAAATGTTCCTCCATTCTGTGGGACGTGCTGAATATTGGTTTGCTGTGTACCTGAGTCCATTTGTACTACGCCTGTGAGGAGATGAGTGTTGGATAATACAAGGCCAAACAAAACACGCCACTGCATTTACAGCCTAAAATAGTTTGACCTTCTAAAGGAAGGACTTTAAAGACTGCAAACAAACATCAACAACAAATTGTGCACCGTAAAATGTGTTTTATAAAAATGTACAATACAACACAGATCTACACAAAAAAGAAAGTCAAGGAAAAGAACAAGTTTGTTCAGGACAAAGTGATCACACTTTGCTTCCATGTTTCCCTCAGATGCACCTGAGTCCCTGAGTCTGAAACAGCTACATACTTATCTTATCTTATCTTATCTTATCTTATCTTATCTTATCTTACCTTACCTTACCTTACCTTACCTTACCTTACCTTACCTTACCTTACCTTACCTTACCTTACCTTACCTTACCTTACCTTACCTTACCTTACCTTATCTTATCTTATCTTATCTTATCTTATCTTATCTTATCTTAGCTGAGCTTAGTTTAGCTTATATTATCTCAATCTTGCTTTAACTCACTCTTTAACAAGTGTTGCTGAAGTCTTTTCACAGACAAACTGACGATCTGAAAGACTTTGAAAACAAGTTGGGTGTGGATGGGAAGACTTAGTTCACATTTAGGCAAACCTCGCACAGAACTGCTCAATGATTTAAGTTCAGAAAAGTCCCAACATCAAACTATGGAGCAGGTTTTTAACACAAAGCACAAAGATGCCATGTTATTATTAACATTACACTATTATTATTATTATTATTATTATTATTATTATTATTATTATTATTATTATTATTATTATTATTTCATTATCATAATTTTTATTACTATTTTATCATTATTTTTATTATTATTTTTATCATTATTATTATTATTATTATTATTACTATTATTATTATTTCATTATCATAATTTTTATTACTATTTTTATCATTATTTTTATTATTATTTTTATCATTATTATTATTATTATTATTATTATTATTTCATTATCATAATTTTTATTACTATTTTTATCATTATTTTTATTATTATTTTTATCATTATTATTATTATTATTATTATTGAGAGAACTACCATTTGTCTGCTTCTATACATTTTTTTATTTACTGTTTGTCCCCTTTTGAATTTCTTGACATTGTCAATATCTAACCAACCCTAAACATAAAAGGTCATCACACTTCCATTTCCATACAATATGAAATATGTCTAAAACTAATGAAGTGTTCTGAAGGTAAATATTTTTATCATATATTCAATAACCTACTGCCGTACAGCGTATGAACGGAACTGGAACTTAAACTATTTCGCCCAGCGATCCCACTGCTGCTCCCCAGTCAAGTGCAGCTGAAGCAGTCGTGTTCCATTCTGTCAGCTCTCACCCCCCAGGAAAACAAAGGGACGGCCTGCTTTTGTTTCAGCTGCACGGCCGGAGGCTCTCACACCGATTGTTCGCCCAGTCGTTTTCGACACAACGCTACAAGAGGTGAATCATTTCAAGTGCCGTCCTCAAGTGCAGCATCCCACCCATTGTTGGCCAAGTGGTCAGTCCAGGGCTGGATGTTTGAAAAGTGGTCAGAACAGGCAGATGTGATGATTTCAAACTCACAATTCATCTGTTTTTGTACATAGGTTTCACTGGGAACATCTTTTGTGTGGAAAAATCTGAAAATTTTTGTTTTAAGTGGGAGATTGGAGAAGCAAGGCAGTGGTTTTAGCTTTGTATATTATTTTTATTGCCTCTTGCAGAACTTAAAGATATGAAATGATCAATACCCATAATGCTTTACACTTTGGCTGGAGTCGCTCGAAATTAATATGCTAGCATCACTAAACTACGCAAACAGACTCAGGGATGATTACATTTTTTAAAAAATATATATATACTATTCTGCTCCCTGAAGGGAAATTAAGAGGGAAATTAAATTCCCATCTTTTTCATCGTGGGTCAGAAAAAAGTCCAGGAAAGGTTTTTGCACATAATTTAATCTATAAATTATAATTATATCATAAAAGTACTTTCAAAAATCACACAAAAAAAGAAATCTAAAATATCTTGAAATAAAGGTTAACAATTGTATAAAAAAAAAACATATTTGCTGCCGTTTTCATTTGGTTGAAGCAAGTTCTCTTTTCATGTAAAGTGTTAATGGACTACACGGAGACCATTAACGCTTCATTTCTGTAAATACTGTATAGCTTTCCGCTCACGGCTGGAAAAACAAGGAAAGACGGTACAGCTGGAGACGGCTTCACACTTTTTCTTTTTTAAAAATTTTTTATTGTGGGTATGTAAGGAAACGCTCCGTCACCACATTTTTAAAAGTGCGTGTCACTGTGGAAGCAAGTTGAGCGATCCCTCCTGGAGTCACGGTTCGGTGGTGAACCTCGCCATATGTTTGCTTGTGATAAGTGAACCTCTCAAGGGTGCCACCTTTCACACCCAATCATAATTACGGGTTACCTGTTACCAAGGGTAACGGGATGCATGTTTGGATCCTATCCAAAACATGTTGGAAGAATCACATTCAGATTAAGTACATATTTACTAAACGTGATATCACCTTTATATCACAATTTCCAATCATCCCTACAGATTATTAGTGATATAAAGTGAACCAGCAGCCACTGGCTGAATGCTGGTGAAATGAAACATACAGTGATGCAGGTGTGTTGAAGGTTTACAAT